>CAVNYN010247618.1:0-14261 GCA_963692815.1 Nyctanthes arbor-tristis
AAAAGAAGAAGAATCCTAGAAGGAAAAGAAATCCAAATCATAGAAGGATTGTCTTGTCTTTCAAGGAAACGAAGCCTATAAATAGAGATGTTTTCTTCTTCTTTTATACACAAGTGGTACAAGAGAGTTGAGAGAAAAATTAGTGAGTCTAGCACCTTGAAGAGTTTTCTTGTAACTCTTTGTGGTTTGTTCAAATGGTAGAAAATTAGGTGTGGTAAAACTCGGGGTGCCACTTGAGTCGGGTCAGAGAGTCTTGTGAAGAAAATAGTAGCTTAGCGTCTTGGGATTTCTTTAATTCTTCGTGGGTTAGGCAAATGGTAGAAATTAGTAAATGCGGTAAAGTTTGGTATATTTTTCTTGTTGTACTTGGGGGATAGATTTTGGCGAGTGAAAATTTTATATGGTTGTAGCGACTTTAATCATATAGTGGAAAGCTTTGACAGTCCGTTAAATTCGTCTTCATCTTTTATTTTTCTTGTCTCGATTAAATTTCTTAAACAACAGTCTTGTGGGCGTAATCGGAGAATTTACATTAATTCTCAACACTTCGGTGCTAATTACCGTGACAGAAACATTTCTATTGTGTCATCAGAATTCAGAGTCCATACTATCCTTGCCACAAACCCAATTCCGCCTGTTCATTTCCTGCAAGACTGCAACCTAAATCCTCTCCATCGGCGGTGGCTTAAGCATCTAGATGGTACGATTACTATCTCCTCGACTTTAGTTACAGTGCATTCGTCCGAAGTCTAAAGTGCATATAGAAATTTTAGAGAAAGTAAAGATTTAAGAGCAGAATTCTAGAAGAATAAAGAGCTTCTTCCTTCCTCTCTCTTCTTCCTTTTTTTTTTTTGGTTGTGTATGAAGGTGGGGGGGCCGAAGTATAAGCCATTAAGCCTTGAAGCCCATGTAATTTTTTTCATCTTAGCATATTTTTTTAACCATCCCATTCATACTACCATGACATTTTGGTTTTGATTGAAAATTCCCTTTTTTTTTTTTGGGGGGGGGGTGGTTTGGTGAGAGTTAACGCCTCTCTGTTTTAAGAATGCAATCACCCCCAGTGTCTAGGTAATGTATCTATCTGCTTTTGTGTAAAAGATTGTGCCAACTTCAGGTGGAATTTGTTTGTATCTACTTTATTTGGTAACTTTTAACTTGCATACTTTTGAATTCATTATACATCTTTACCTGAGTTTGCAATACCATTACAGAATGGATGTTGCACCATATCCACCTGTTGATAGGATCAGCACCCTTCCTGACAATGTAATAGATAACATTCTAGTGCGTTTGGCAACGCGTGAGGCTGCAAAGACATGTATCTTGTCAACACAATGGAGGTCTAAATGGCTCAAACTACCGAAGCTGATATTTGACGAGGAACTGTGGCGGGGATCATTCATGAAAAGGAAATCGGCTGAAATGAAAAGGATGTTAATGCTTTATAAGAATCTACTACTTCACCAAATACCCCTAACTCAGTTGAGCCTCAGAATTCCATGGGGTACTAGCCTTTCAGATATTGGTGCATTGTTAAGTCTGTTATCAAAGATTGCTGTCGAAGAATTGACCTTGGAGATCGATGCATGTTTTTTGCCATCTTTTCTATTTATGGATTCACAGATGAAAAATCTGAAAGTCTCTAATTGTATAATTTATACTCCACCACCCTACAAAGGATTCGATAAACTAACTAGGCTGGAACCGCAAGATATGGAGATTGATGATAATAAAGTGCTAGAAAGTTTAATATCTAGCTGCCCGGTACTGGAGCAACTAGTGCTGAAGGTTGACAACAATTATAACCCTATATTAAAAATTGATGCCCCTATGCTGAAACTTTTTGATGTACGATGTTTTTCTGATTCAGTTTGTTTTATAAATTGCCCGCTTCATGCAACAGTTTCAATGGCTGCATCTATGGGCGATGTAGTTGATGATCTAGAGGGAGGGACTTTTAACTTCATTGAGTTTTTTTGATTCTCTTCCTAGCCTTCACAAATTATGCCTTGACTTTTATTTCATGAAGGTATGCTTGATTGTAATTTTATTCCCTTGTAGTTGTCGAGTTTACTTAAGTTGATCGTGTTTTTGCCTTCTGCTTTTAAGAACTTGGTTGCAGGGCAAGTCCAAACAGGGCTTCCAGCTGATATATTCCAACTTAAGATTTTGAAGGTATCAGAAATATCCTTAAATTTATTGGAAGAACTCTGTTGTATTCTCTACCTGATTAGAAGCTTCCCCAACCTTGAGAAACTGAAGATCAAGGTGAAATTTGGACGTGACTAACAATTTACATTTTTTTTTTCCCTAAATTGCTATTATAACCTACCTGATTTTGTTCATTTTGTAGATTTCTCATAGTGAAGTTAGCGATTCTAGTGGACTTATCAACTTTTTGGAAGTGCAAGACTTCTCAAATGTATGTTTAGATCAGCTTCAGATTGTGAAACTCATAGATATTACTGGTTTAGCTGCTGAGATGATGGTAATTAAGCTTCTGTTAGAGAGATCACCAAAATTGAAGGAAATGGTGATCAAAAAGAGGACGGTTAAGACCTGGGATGGAAAGCAGGAAGTTTCCAATAAAGGACTTTGGATCTCGAAACAGCTGAACAGATTTCGGAGGGCATCAGCAAATGCAGATGTCATTTATGAAGATAGCGAAGATGAAGATGACGAGGAAAATTGATTCTTTGACAAATTTGGCCTGGCCGTCTAATAACTCAACGAGATCACAAATACTTTCAATCTTGTTATATGTCCTTTGATTTTTTTTTTTTTTTTTTGGTCTTGACTCTTGACGGTCTTTTTTTGGACGGATCATGGTGAAAGCTCTTGTGTTTATGCTTGCTTGAGAGTAGAAACAAAGGAAATGGAGAAAAAGACTTGATATTTTCTGGCCGTGGATGAATTTTTCTTTTACTCTTGAAAAAATGTGAAATCATGGAAGTAGGCTTCTTATTTGTTGCATTGTTTATCAGTTTATTGACAAATTCATGCAGGTGTTTAAAAAAAAAAAAAAAAAAGGTGTTTTCGTTTTTTGATAAAAGGGGAAAATAGGTGATGTGCAAGTGTGGTTCAAACTCAGAACCTCCTACTTAAATTGTGAAAACCTAATCACTATAGCACTTGTTCAAACTATGTTATAAGGTAGTTGTAGTTTCAAGCCATTTAATGTGTTGTTAAATTAATAATGAAAAATGCTATGTATTTGTACACAACATCGTGTGATTAGTTAAATTGGCTAGCTCACAGATGTCTACTTTTAGCTCAACTTATCATTTGATGTCATTTGTATTGCCACGTGAACTGATGTTTGTCACCAGTAGTGCTATATAGTATCTAAATCTAAATATCACAAAAAGCGATAGTGCAATTAGAATCTCTGATTACATTTTTTCCTCTTTCCCTAGATTCCTTTTATTCTAGGAGACTGGATCCCTTTTTTCATTTTTGAATTGGGTTAATTACACCTAACGTCCCCAACCTTTCAACTTTTTATTGATTACATTCCTAACCTTTAATTTTCTGTTTTGTACGTCCCCAACCTTTAAGAAAATCCTTTTTAAAGTCCTTGATGATGGAAAATATTAGATTCAGTTGTTACTCATCCCAGACCCAATACTAAGCCAAGGGGTAATTTTGGAATATTGCTAAAACTAGTTCCCTCCAAACCTACTGGGACATTTTCCCTCCATTTCATCTATACATATATATGTGTAGGGTATATTTATTCCAAGCTCTCTACAACTTTCATTTCACCATCCAAAGTAATCCAGAATTGTTCTTATGGTGGTGATAGTCCTTCTTATGTGGAAGCTACTAATGTAAGATATGCTACGTGTAATTTATTGCTTGCTTTAGCTCTATGCATTTTATTATGTAAGCCTTGTGTCAAATGAAGCTTGGGAAGCAAGTTTTTGCTTCTGGTTCTTCTGCAAACCAGTTGGACACATTGGGTTAAAAAAAAAAAAAAGGTAAAACGTTTGGGGATGTTAAATGTAACAAGTTGAAACGTTTGGGGATACAATGTGTTAGATTTATAAAAGATGAGGACGTCCACTGTAACATATTGAATAGGTTAGAGATGCTCAGTGTAACATCTTCAAAACATTGGGAGATGTAAACTGTAACAAGTTCAATCAAAAAACCTACAATAATCTCCCCAGAAATGCAATATCTGCCGGCTATACTTTGAAGCCATAGTCACATGCACACAAAACCTGTTCCACAAAGATGCACAACAACCATCAAATTTTCTGCTTTTTCCATAAAACTGACCACAACAGTCAAGCTACAACAAAAAACATGACATAAACATGATATACAATCACACTGCAATCAAAAGATTTCATTTCAGCCTAAAAAAATGTAAAATAAGTGCCCAATAGACTGTCTGAACCCGGGTTGACCTTCGGAGACTGCTGCTGTTGTTTGATAAGCACTTGCCGCCGATTTAGAGAGTGAAATCGCTGGTCCCTGAGCACCACCAGTCCGAGCAACACTGCGTCACAGAGTACTCAAAGAAGATGGGTTTGAAATGCCTTTAGATTGTGTCTGATTTTCGGTTTTGTCTTGAGAATGGCACCCCATAATTAGCTCACGTATAGGTAAATGGGTTTTAGTAATATTTCAAAATTACCCCTCAGCTTGGTGTTGGGTCTGGGATGGTTAACGATTGAATCTAACGTTTTCCATCATCAGGGACTAGAAAAAGGATTTTCCTAAAGGTTGGGGATGTACAAACTGAAAATTAAATGTTAGAGACGTAATCGATAAAAGATTAAAAAGTTATGGATGTTAGGTGTAATTAACCCTTTTTGAATTTTATCTTATTGTAAAAATAGTGATGGAAACCGTTTGCACAACCGACTATTACTAGTTGATTATTAGTGCGTGGCAGTTTTTTCTCTCTATAAGTGGGGGTTTGTCAAAATTTATAATTATTATCTCAATAAAAATACTTCATTAACAGAAGATCAGCCGTGGGTCAAGTACAAAGAAATAAAACCCGGAACCGTCAGTAGCCAAAAAGACACCGTCACGAACCGGACTTCTCAATGGCAAAACAACCGTCCTTACCTTTATTAACTTTTTCTAATTTTTAAAATTGGTTCATTACCTTACATTATATGCTTTATTATTAAAATTTGACTGTACGATGCACAGATGAAATAATAGTTACTCATTAAAGATTTAATGAATTGATTAAGGATTTGACTTATGTGCTAAAATGGTTGAATAATGGATATATTGTAGAAAATGGTTTTAATTTTTCTCAGCTAATTTGTTACCCATCAAACTACTTTAGGTAGACCGATCAAATCTCTAAACAGTAGTTGCGTGCAATTAGGCCATTATCCTTACCAGTAATCGAGCCAACAAACTTCAATTTTTTTGGTGCAATCACCCAACTTAAATGCCGATATCTTCTGCCGGTGTTTCCAAAACTAAAAGAAATTGATGACGGGTAATTATATTACCGTTGTCGTTTTTATTTTTCACACCACATTCTTTTTATTTACTTAATCATCCCTAAACAAATTCGCATTAATGACCTTCTTATTTTTAGCACTTTTTCTTTCGTTCACCACAATCATCTTTTTACCCCCCTTGACGCCAAACACAATCATCATTTTAATTTTTCTCTTTTCAGTTTTCCGTTATCTTCTTCACCAATTCACTTTTTCGTCCAATGGAGTTGCATACTTGCAAACTATTTATTTATTGCTTTTCCTAATCTTCTTAATTCCTTTAATTTTGGACAATTTGAATCGCCGCACTCATGATAATTTATTCTCATATGTATTTACTATTTTTGATTTCCATTCTTCATTAAGTTTAGAAAATCAATTCACGGTAAATTGTTGTGAATTTTTTTTGTGAATTGAATGTGGGTGGGACAACGTTTAAAAAAAAAAACAAAAGAAAATTGAACATTCATGACCAATCTAATTCCTCATAAGTTGAAATATAAAGGTTTGCTCGAAGAATAAAACTAATATTTAACGTCATAACCATTTGTGAGAAAACAAGATGAAAATCGCTTGCCAAGAATATAATAATTTAAGTAATGTTTTTAATATTAAATTAAAATAATTTGAATTTATATTGGGTAGGATAGTTGATCGTCGATTGAGTTTTTGTTGAATTGGTTGTGTGAGAAGAGAGAAAATCAATAGAAGAAGGTATATTTTGGAAAAGTATCATTTTTAAAATGTTGGTTATAAATGTGAAATTATTGTGGTGTTCTAATTAAAATTAAAATGTGGTGTGAAGATTAATTTTTGTAGTGGTACCATTGATGAATAAGGGATAATTTTGAAACAAAGAAATGGCAGCAAGGACATTTTTGTGCCAAAAAAGTTTTCCCGTATAGTACTTTTTATATATTTACAGGACATCTTTTTCTTTTCTTTTTTCTTTTCTTTTTTTTTTTTTTTGTTAATAACACTATTTTTTTATACAAAGGGATTGTAGGAAGGGGAATCGAACCTTTGATCTAAGGTTTGGAAACTATAATTATGATGTCATTAGACTACATGACGCTAGTTTTTGCTAATTTTTGTAATTATTATGATGATCCTATCTTTTGTTTTGGGAAAGGGGAGCTATGATCAATTTTTTTCATTTTCATTAATTCTCCTGAGAGTGCAGTAGAGATTAAATGGAACAAGCCATACCGTGGAATGATTAAGTATGATATCGATGCTATTGTTTTTGAAGGACAAGACTGAGTCGGATTCAAAATTATTATTAAGAACGATGCAGGAAATTTTATGTACACACATATTACATTTATATATTTAAAATGGCAATTTTATATGTTACTTTTTCTAATAATAAGGTTGGTATTCTTCTCGCACATGAAGCTGTTAGGAAGTAAACAATATATGCACAAAGGAAAATTAAACAAACATTCAATTCCTATGTCTAGAATCGACCTTGTACTTCAAAAAAATTGTGACAGAAAAATGCCTATTTGATGTACGTCGTGAATTGTAAATCATGATTGACCGTTGGAGCAGGCTTATTACCACAGCTATCCAATTACCTGGCCTCTAACAATAATCCACACGGCAGGAGTAGATTTAGAACTCTACAACAATGAAAAATTCAAAGCGGCATGAAAAATTTAAAGCGGCTTTTATAGGAGAATGTTTAGGGTTCTATCGATTTCATGTGTTAACAAGAAATCGACAGAATATCCACGATCTTACCTATTGCCTCTCTCTTGAACCTTAAACACAAGATGTCTATTTTTATAGTTATAGGAGGGAAAACCTAGTTATATTGGGCTTTCCACGAGCCTATAACTGAAAGATTTAATTAATTAATCCAATTAATTAATTCGATCAAGTTAAGCCCAATCCAGCTAATTAGACCTTGGGCACCAATTTTAATGGAAGCATAGGCTATTTGATTTACAGAGGGTGTCCAATGGGTGCTAAATATGAATTTGCAAGATGTTGTATTTGAGCTTGATGCAAAGTTAGTTGTAAATGCGATGAAGAGTAGTACCACAGAAGAAACAAGTTTTGGGCCGATTATATTATGGACATCAAAGGTTTGTTGGCGCAAGGAAGAAATTTCCAAACGTGTTTTGCTCGACGTCAAGCCAATGAGTTCGCCTATAGTTTGGCCAATGACTCCATTTATGTGAGGTCGCCCATAGTGAGCGGTCCAGTTATGGAAACCGGCCCTAATTCCTTACGGAATCTAATTTCTAATCATAGACTGATATCTCATCAAACATATACCACATGACAACATCTCATTAGAAATCGGGCTCCGTAAGAACCCGCCTCTGGTTTCTTAGAAATTTCCCCATAGTGAGTCCCTTGTATGTGAGGGCCCCATATAGTTGTCTCAATGATCTTTCGCTATGTATGCGTAAGGTAAAATAATCCCACCATACATTTGGAGGGAGATCGGGATTGATAAAAAGAGTGATGGTAATTTAAATTGCAAATTTAAAATGAAAAAAAAAAGCAAGAAAAACCAAAATATGTTTATTGTTTGTCATCCTAGTAGTTACCTCGAGTAGTCATTGCCTACACGAAACCACTACTATTTTTAGTCAATCTATCTATTTTCATTTTTTGTTTTTTCTAATAAAACTAAGCGACCAGTTTAATATCAAGGATGAACTGTACTAACAAAACATGAAGGGATGAAATTTAAAAAAACATATAAGTAAAGACCAGTTGCTCAATGATATCTGAAGGCAGAGAGATCATTCATACTAATAACACGTAATGCGGGGTGAAATTTCAGGGAATATATATGTGTGTGTGTGTGTGAATTTCCTCCATTGACAAGCCATTGTATACTTGCAATTGCAATCCCATTTCCTCCTGTTCATCCCCGGTAAGATTGCAATCCTAAACCCTGTCTACCGAAGGTGGCATTACCATCTTATAGACGATTATTATCTCCTCTGTTGGGAATTTAATTAATTTTCCTAAACCCGTGTGTTTAAAATAGGCAATCCATATGTCAAACACTAATATAATTGCGGAAACTTAAATAACACCATGAATTATTTTATGGCGTAAAACCCTCTAATGAGAAGGGAAAATCGACGGGGCAAATTGACAACTCCACTATCATTAAATAATAATAGGAGTATAATGTTTAACTTCTCAAGATTTCGCCCTAAATTAAGAGGTAATTATACACGACGCTCTTCCGATCTCAAGTAATAACGTCAAGAATAATATTTTTGGCACAACAAACAACTCATCTAACAATAGATGAAACCTAATAATCAACTACAAGAGATGAAGGGTAAAATATCACCTAACCTGTTTCTAGAATTAAATTGAAGAGAACAACCGCTTGGAGAATGCGAACACCAAATAGAACGTCAAAAAAACTTATTTCAAAGCAATATATGAAAGGCTGACTTTTTCCTTCTAATCCCTCCCTGCGTGCGAATGAACGGGTTTGTGTATTCTCTGTTTTTCGTGCATCAATACCAGCATACATTCAATTATAATTTCTTGCAATATAATCAATTATAATTTAAAATGCAATACCCATCCTCCAACCTTCAACTTAAATTTAAGTTGGTATACTCATGGGCTGGACCTTTTTTTAAGCCCAACATCCTCATCTTTACTTACACAGCTACACTGCATACACTCGGAAGTCTAAAAGGCAAAGAGAAATTTTAGAGAATGAAGATTGAAGGGTAGAATTGTAGACGAATGAAGTTCCTTTCTTTCTGTTTAGAGGGGAAAATTGAAGTATTTCTGTGTATTGACATTTTTGGTTTGGCTGCGGGAGAGGCGGGGTTGGCCAATCGTTCTCAATAGCCTACTCAAAAAGGAACTACTCCACGGCTACGCATAAACTTTATAAATTGATTTACTTAGAGATTATGTTACAACTCATTAATTTTCTTAGGATCTGTTTGATTAGAAGCATGGAAAATGTATAAAAAGAAAATGAATTCTAGGTAATTGAATTTCGTAGAATTAATTTTCATGAGAAATGTCAATTACACGTGTTTGATTGCTTAATTTTTCACTT
The DNA here is from genome assembly GCA_963692815.1 of Nyctanthes arbor-tristis. Taxonomy (NCBI): domain Eukaryota; kingdom Viridiplantae; phylum Streptophyta; class Magnoliopsida; order Lamiales; family Oleaceae; genus Nyctanthes; species Nyctanthes arbor-tristis. The sequence goes on from CAVNYN010247618.1 coordinate 9,544, forward strand.
AGAAATAGTTGTTTTCCATCTTTTGGTGTTTGATAGATATTATTTTCTATGGAAACAATCATTTTAACCAAATTTTACTATTTGATAGTCATTATTTTTTTTAAAGAAATTATCAATATTTATATACAAATTGTACTTTTTTCTAAGTATTTTTTTATTCACCAAATTTTTTTATTTGTCAAAACTACGAGCTTTAATTTTAAACTGAATATATATTTATATTTGAGACGAAATCAAATCACGACAAATAAAAAAAGATAACTAATGTCAAGCTTTTGTTCTGCATAATTTTTTTCATAGACAATAATGATATGATGAGAACATTTGAGAATGATTATGATGAGAGTGTACATAGAGTGAGGCTTCTGACGACTATAGTTCCGTCATACGGTTTACCACTCATGATTTAATGAATAATTTAGAGTCCAGCAACTATCTCAGTAATATACTTAATAAATAGAAGCTTATACTAAAAAAGAAATTGCAAGAAATTCATTGAGTAATTTGTGCGTGAATATAAAGATAAAATAAAGTTATAAACTTCAATAACGATCCATAATGAATCACCCTCTATGTTGCACATGAACCCTCATGAGGATCACAGCAGAACCACATTTTAATTAGAGAAGGTTAAGATTAAAGGGCAGAATTGTAGACGAATGAAGCTCTTTCTTTCTTTCTTTCTGTTTTTAGGGAAAAATGGAAGTATTTCTGTGAATTGACATTTTTTCTTAGGCCGCGGGAAAGGGCGGCTTGGACTCAGGCTGTATCTAAGATTAACATCAATTGGAATTTGTTTGTATCTACTTACGCTTGCAAGTTGCAAATGGTGTGAATTTGGTACTTATTAAGCAAGTGTTTGGCAATTCAACTAGATTATAATTTAGATTATAATTTGTCATACGGCATCATTCCATTAGTCTCACTTTTTCGAAAAGTCAAAAAGTGAAAGTCAAGCCGTAATTAAGTAAAAGTCAAGCCGTAATTGTTTACTTTCTACAAAAAACAACTAATAAAATAATGTCATGAGTAGATTATAATACAGATTATAATCCACATTCTAACCAAACACTTTGTAAATTGTGTAATTTTGAAGTCATTATAGCCTTGTTTTTGCCTGATTTTGCCATACGATTTCATAATTGATCGTGCACCTTATCCACCTGTTGATAGGATAAGCAACCTTCTTGACAATGTAATAGATAATATTCTAGCATGTTTGACAACACGCGATGCCGCAAAGACAAGTATCTTGTCAAAACATTGGAGGTCTAAAAATGGCTCAAACTATCGCAGCTGATATTAGATAAGGATCTATCGGCAGGATTGTATGAGGACATGGAATTGGCTAGAATGAAATGGATGTTCATCCCTTACCGGATTCTATTACTTCGTCAAGGACCCATAACTAAGTTGAGTCTCATTATTCCAGATGTTGCTCGCCGTTCAGAAATTGACGCATTGTTTTAGTCTGTTATCAGAGATTGCTATTGAGGAATTGACCTTAGTGCTTGGTGCATGTGATTTGCCATCTTCGCTGTTTATGTATTCACAGCTGAAAAATCTGAAAGGCTCTTTTATTTCTAAGAATTCCTCACTTCTTGCAATAGTTTCAATTGCTGCATACTCAGTTGGGGGAGTGGAGGATCTAGATGCAGGAAACTTCGACTTTTTTTTGATTCTCTTCCTGGCCTTCAGAAACCTGCCTAGACTTTTATTTCATGAGGGTATGGTTGATTGTAATTTTGTTCCCTTCTATTTATCATGTTGAATTTAGTTAAGCTTGCTTTTTGCCTTTTGCTTTGAAGAATTTGGCTGAAGGGCATGCCGTTCCAATTTCCAGGTGATATACGTATATTCCGACTTAAGATTTTGAAGTGATCAGAAATATGTTTAAATTGCACGCATGAGCTTGGTTGTTTTCTCTACTTGATCAGAAGCTTCACCAACTTTGAGAAACTGAAAATCAAGGTGAAACGTGGATATGGCTATTAAAGTTTATCTATTTGTTAAATTTCTATTGTAATATGATTTTGTATCATTTTCTAGATTTTGCGTTGCAGCTTAGATATTCCAAGTGAACATATCGAGTTATTAGAAAAGGAAGACTTCTCAGATGTATTTTGGGATCACCTTCAAATTGTGAAGCTGATAGATATAGTTGTTGAGATGGCAGTGATTAAGCTTCTATTAGAGAAATCATCAAATTTGAAGGAAATGGTGATCGAGAAGAGAACGGTTATCACCTGGCATGGAAGGCAAAGAATTTCTAATAAAGGACGTTGGATTTTAGAGCAGCGGAACAGATTTCGGCGGGCATCACCAAATGCAGATGAAGATAGCGAAGATGAAGGTGAAGATGAAGAAGACTGGTAATTCGACAAATTTGGATTGGCCATCTAACTCAAAGAGATTGCAAGCACTTCCAATCCTGTGAGTTGTGAATTTGTCCTTTGACCAACTAGTTTTTTTTTTTTTTTGGCTTATATCAGTCTGAAGATATTTTGTTTTGTTAGGATCTTAAAAAAAAAAAGGTGAAAGCTCTAATTTTATACTTGCTTGAAAAGTAGAAACCGAGGAAATGGAACAAGGACTTGATATTTACTAGTTATGGATGAATAATTACTCCTCCACGATAATTAATGTGAAATCCCGGTAATAGCCTACTTGTGTAAATTTTCTAGCACCAGTGGATGGTGCCTTGTGGATGTGGTGCCATCCACGGCCACGCGTCCATGTCAGCACACGATGTCATAAGGATATTAGTTGGATTTTTTTTTTTTATTGTTGGCATAAACCGGCACATGAGTGCGTGGTTCCCACAGAGGACAAAATTGTCGTGTTGGACGTCGTTTCAAAAAGGACACATCAATATTGGTAAAACAAAAGCTTAGCTCAACCTGATGTGTCTATTCAACAAACACATACTGGGTGCACACTCTGCAATTTTCAGATTTTGAGTGAAAACTTTCATCATTTTAATAAGGATGGGTATTTGAAAGCAAGCTTAAATATCAATGTGCTCCACACTTTCCTATTTTCCATGGTTAATACTTTTTCCTGAATTTTTTTTTTTGAAAACAATACTTTTTCCTGAATTAATATTGCGTATATAATGTTTTTGTCGATGTTCATATACCCTTACATTACCTACTTGTACCATAATATCAATTAAATTTATTGTTTTTTAAATAAGAGTTCAAGGCTGAACCTAACATTAGCTTGCAATTTTAAACTCACAACATGCAAAATTTTCCATTTAGTCATTCATTATTATTATTATTATTTGCATAATAATAATAGCAACAATAACACTTGCAAAGCACACGTGTACTATATATTATAGTATATAATAAGCATTATAATACAGGAAGGTTTTTTTTTCTTTTTATTTTATAGTGTTTTAAACAAAGGAAAATATATTTTGACTTCTTTTTACAATTTTTTTTTTTAAATTGAACTATATATCTTTAACTTTTGTTGGTTTTATTAATTATTATTTTAAGCATAACTAGTTTTCGTTATATTTATAACAATAACAATATTTTTTACTAATTAAAATTTCTAGAACCTTAGTAATTATACAAAAATTGCTACTAAGAGACAACGAAAATACTTACTTATCGCTATGTATTTTTAAATAAATATAAGACGAACAACAAACAGAAAAGTTTGCAAATTATTTTAACCACATTGATAAAATGCTTAGATAAACACGATAGAGTAACTGATAATTATTTGAAAGTTGAACAATAAAGAATGCAATATAAAAAGACTAGGGACTCAAATGAGTTTTCAAGCAACAATTCAGGATCTTTGTAATAAATAAAATGTGACGCAGTTAGAAAGAAATGGTGTGATTTTGATATGACTCCTGTTATTTGTAGGGGTTATTTATAAAATAAGATTATCTCTAAATTATTTTTTCAAATCACATAATACACATACGTCAGATGGTAAAATCACTGATTCAAAAAAAAAAAAAAAAAAGATGGTAAAATCTTAGAAATAAATTTGTAAAGGTTTTCCTCCACATAGCTTTTCTCTAGATATATGGAAAAATTTCCAGTAGTCTTTTTATTTATAAAAAAATATTCTACAAAATCAGGTAGTTTTCCTTTAAAAAAAAAAAACTATCAGGTTGTTTTACCATTTTACCACCAAATTAACTTCCCCATATCACACAATACATGCGCGGAATATGGTTAAATCATCCTTTCTTTCAACTTTTTCCCCCGACAGTTATTTGTAGAACATTTTGTAAAAATTTTTACAACTAGAATTTTGCTTTCCATTATTAGCGCAAGTGGAAAAAATTCCTTGAAAATGATCTAACACTGTATATATAGCACTATACACTATATGGTGGCACCATGTGGCTTTGTGTTTTGATATATGTTATAGAGTCATATGAGACTGTATAATGCTATAAAATATAGTGCTAGATCGAAACTTAAAAAAATTCCCACTGTATAGATGATTAGAACTTTAACGCAGATTGAGCCGGACTTTGAATGTAGAACTTGGAATTCGATTTCCTATTGTTCATTACCTGCAAGGTGGCAGCACTAAACCCTCGCCGCCAGCGACGGTGGCATAACCGTCTAGACGGTACGATTACTATCTCCACAGACGCTGCATACGTTCGAAAGTTTAAAGGGCCACAGAATTATAGTGAATAAGAATAAAGTTCTTTTCCTTTTTTTTTTTTGGTGGGG
>CAVNYN010247621.1:0-18599 GCA_963692815.1 Nyctanthes arbor-tristis
CCCCCCCCCCCCCCCCCCCCCCCCCCCCCCCCCCCCCCCCCCCCCCCCCCCCCCCCCCCCCCCCCCCCCCCCCCCCCCCCCCCCCCCCACATATTAAAGGATTTTGTTTATTTTTTTACAAATTATTTTGTCATTACTTTTTTATGATATAATTGATATTCAATTTTTTACAAAATATTATTTCTTTTAATTTATATATATATATATTAAGGAATATAGTTAGCCCCTTTCTTACAAACCCCCCCACCCCCCCAAAAAAAATGCTTCCCCCCTTTCACCCATATACTAATTGGTTTTGGTTGGGTTCTTTCCCCTACAGTAAACTTGCTCTAAGAGTTGGCAATTTAGCTTGTGAGTTAAAAGCTTAATGAGCCAGCGTGTAGCTCACCGAACAGTGCTTAGTTAGTGATTGTTGAGATGCCAGCCCGAGCCCAACCAATCATTTGGTTTGGAAAGTCGACTCAACTTGGATCCGAGTATGAACAGGCATCTGGCGAGCAGTTCGTTGGCTAGGAAAAAATACAATCATGAGCCCTAACCCAAACACATTTTCAACTCAGCTTGCCGAGTTTAAGCTCAACTCACCTAGTTTTGGCTCAGGCTTGCTCGGCTCATCGAGCCATTTTGCCAAGCCTACATGTTATCTGGATTGAAACATCAAATGGCTCCTCACTTTCTCTCCTGTAAGTCAACTACTTGCTGATCATTCTCTAGATCGTTCTCATGCTTCCACGATAAAATTTTTCCGATCTAACTGATCTTCTTCCTGGACACTCCTCCCTTTGCAATCTTTTTTGGTGCACCCTTTACTGTGTAGAGTCAAGTAATTTCTAATCGTCTTCCTCGTAGTTCTTCTTCGACCTCTCCTAAAAGCCTTGCTCAAGCGTGCCGTTAATTAGAGGAATTTCAAGCATTCACCAATTAGTTTTAGTAGAGCCCCTTAAAAATCAAGCATTCGCCAATTATTTTCTGTAGCGCCCCTTAACGATCATACTCTTGTTACACAGTGTTGGTATGGTTTTTATGGTGTAACATTATATGTTACATGCATAACATATCTTGTTATGTATATAACATGTCTTGTTACACAAATAACAAGTGTCTTAGATGACAGTGTTGGTATATATCGTCTAGTATGTTTGGTCGTGGAAGTGATGGAGTCGAGACTGCTATATTTTATAGGGTGGTACTAGCATAGCATGGTATCTTACATTTGTATCATACCTCGCTATAAGAATTATTATGAAGTGCAACATAAGTTGCTATATACAACTAGTATTTTTACAGTAACGATCTTGGCTCAGTTACAAATCCCACATAGTTATAAAAACAAAAGAAACCATTATTGGATCAATGAAACCGCTAGTGGTTTTTTTTTTTTTTTTTACACTCTGTAACACGTACTGGCTTCGGTACTTTAGAATTTTGCTTGCAACAACACTTTTCAGAAAAAGAAAAGAAAAGGTAAAAAACATAAGCTGCTACAAGAATTACGAAGTGTAATATAGAAAGCTTAATAAGTATTATTACAAAATTTATAAAGTATAACATATATTACATGTGTATCGTATATGCTACACAACATATAAAGGGATTGTAAGACAGTGGAATTAAAATCTTAACCTATGGTTTGTAAGCAAATTAAGATGTAATTAGATCATATGGGTTTTGGCCAAAATCCAGCACTATTTTTTTAAATAAAGGGAATTTTGTAAAGTAAATAAATATAAGGGTAATTTACAGCTAGCGTCCCCAACCTTTCAGGTTTGTTGAGATTACGTCCTCAACCTTTAATTTTTGTTGTGGAGGCCCCCTAACCTTTCAATAGTATTACACCTAAGATCCCTCCAACGTTTTCCATCCATTTCCACCGTTAAGGTCAGGGGTATTATCGTAAAATAACTAAAAATTGAATTTTTTAATGTTTAAAAAAAAAAAAAAAGACTGGGGAGCTCCTCCCCCACCTGTGCTGCCAGAAATGGCAGCACTTCGCCGCTATTTCCGGTAGCACAGGTTGGGGGGGAGAGATTTTTTTTAAAAAATTAAAAAATTCAATTTCTAGTTATTGTACGATAATACCCCTGATCTTAACGGTGGAAATGGATGGAAAACGTTGAAGGGACCTTAGGTGTAACACTATTGAAAGGTTAAAGGCCTCCACAATGAAAATTAAAGGTTGGGGACGTAATCTTAATAAACCTGAAGGGTTGGCGATGCTAGCCGTAAATTACCCTAAATATCATAATATTTCTTAATTGTAATGTAATTATGAAACTTCCCTTTCAAAATTTTTTGTAGATGTGGATTTTATTTGGCGTGTGAACTTATCTTATATATGGTTTTATTACATCTGAGTTTACGCTCTTTTACATGTGCAAAAATTTATATTTTTATTAGAATATATATATATATATACATATATAAGGAAATTAGTCTGAGGTACTTTTGTACTATATTTTTTTCCTTCAAAATTGTTTAAGTGAAGGTCATTTTAGACTTTTATTTACATGTTAGGCAAATTTTGCGGTAAATTATATGCTTGATGTATATTTTATCTTGTACTAAATGTGTATCTTATCTTTGTAGGAATTTTAATGGATTTATTTATATTCAAAGTTTTTTGACTTTTTTAATTTAAAATTTTTTAATATATATATATATATCTTATTTAGGAAGTATTTTCTAATTTGAATTAGACTATTTTTTTAGTTGATGTATTAATTTTTAATTATTTTTTACATGTTTTTAAATCGAGTCGTTATCGGGTTACTTCTTTTATATATAATAAATATGGACAAATATGACTTAATTAATGTTTCATATTTTACAAAATTCCTATTACCGTATAGTTACATAGAAAAATAAAATATTTGATTTCTCGGAGTCTATGAATGGCAATGGTCCGGGCTGAGATCGGGTATGCTATACCTGTTACTCTACCCATTAAAAATTTTTTGTCTTATCCCCTTACTCATCCCCACCAAAATCCAGCACGAGCTGCGGACAGCCTCATGAGGGTAATTACCAATTTATCGGCATACTTATATATCTATATATTTTTATTTTCATTTTTTACTTAATGAATGCTATTATAAACATGGGGTAACCCCAAGATGGAATTACGATTGCAATTGAAATTACTAAATGTTTTTGATAAGTTTCATTATCTTTTTACTTTTCAAGCAATTAGAATTTTAGGTAAACATTTTTATTTTTACAAGAAATGGTTAAATGTGTCGAATACATGTAAAAAGTATGATAACCTTTCCCAACCCATTCTCAACTCGGGCCGATTTCTGTATTCCATTCCCGACATAATTACCCGTTTAGTCAGGTTTTCTCCATCTTCGTAGGGACGTGCACCCACAGATATCTCCGTCTTCATATTAATGTGAAGATATAATTTGATTTAGTATCTTCTCGTATAACACACGAGTAAGAATCTAGTTATATGGCTAACATACCCATACAATAATCTTTTTTTTTAACTTATATTGTTATTATTATTTTTTTGAACAGACTTATTATTATTATTATTATTTGGTTTATATATAGTTTGGTATTTGCGGGGTTGAGTAACAGGTAGATAGGGAGTGTGCATAAAGTATAAGCAAACACACTCTTATACTGCTGGTGAAATTTTGATGTAACCAGCCAACTAACTCTCCGTTAAAATGTCTAATCATTGCTCTCTCGTTTAAGACTTTTTGATTCAACCGTAACTAATACAAAATAAAAAGCACATTATCTTGTTTTTAATAATGTAGCTCAAGTGTCAAAACTCATGTGATCTAATGACATTCAAATTAGCTTCTCACATTCTAAACTAGAGTTTGATTTTCCTCCCTTACAATCCTTTTGTAATGCTATATATATATATATATATCGTAGCTTAAGTGGTAAAGATCATGGGTTCAAATCGATGCACCCGGAAGTCCTCCAAATATATATATATATATGGTTTATTTTTTTGGTTAGTTGATCTATGAATTTTCTGAAGAAACAGATCGGGCTCCGAGCTCGGAACCCGATCTGTTTCAATAGTCAGACCGGATTGATCTAGCTAGCCACTGGTACATTGTAATGTAAGTAGATGACCTACACTTCTAAAACAAACCAACAAACGATGAATAAAACCCGTAAGACCCACCATTATGTAAGCGGTTGGCGCCACGAAGGAGTAAACAATTGACGCTAGAACTCGGACTTTATTGTTTTTATTTTAGAGCACAATTAATATAGGCACAATAGCAAATAGTGTTAAGAGAGATGAGTGAATAAACTCATTTTGGAAGGGAATTAGATAAATGAGGGCTGGAAACCCAATTTCCCCTCACATTTTTTAATTTGAAAAAGCATGACAACTAATTAAAGGTTGCTATGTATCTAATTATAGGGCCAAATAAAAAATTATCCCCTATATCTATGTTTTCCCCCCAAAATTTCACGTACACATTATTTGAGATTAATAGGTTTTTCCCCTTCATTTATACACTTTAAATTTTTTCTCCTTGAGTTTTTTCACCCTTACATTAATGCTGATCTTAGAAGAGAAAGAAATTAGAGGACATGCTTGGTAATTTATATATATGCACATACGAATAGCCTATCAAAATCATTTATTAATTCTATACAAATAAAGACGTGCACACACACACACACATACATATATTATATAAAAAAAGAAAAAAAGAAAATCACGTACATATATAAATTTTATATATAGATTTACTAATTAATTGGTTACCAAGTGACAGTTTTTCTCTCTGTTTTTTTTTTTAAATAAATAACAAGGTGTGATACATGGGAAGGGAGAAGAAATATGGGAAGGGTTGAAACTACAGTTCCCAAGTGACGGTTAATTATTGACTAAGAGGGCTTGGTTTAGCTGTAAAAAGTACCCCCTTACTGGTACATTTCAGGTTCCAGTCAGTTTACCCATTGCCTATAATTTGTATTGTACAAAAAAAAAAAGAAAGAAAGAAAGAAAAATCCCTAGAAAATCGCTAGAAGGGGAAAAGGTATTAAATTTTCAAAAGATGGGGTTAAATATTTTACATGCTACATCATTGTTATGACACTTTTTTTGAGCATTACCAAACGTTTGTAGGAGAAGGGAATCAAAGTTTTAATAAAGAGTGAGGAAAATTCAGCCGAATACCATCAGCCTACATAAGTTTTAGCTCATTGTTCTTACAATTAATTCTTACTTTTTAAATAATTATTATCGTTCCTCAAAAAAAAATTATTATCATTAAATGGGTCAAAATATTATCTCATTTCTCTCTCAAGGTTTTGAAATCTAATGGGATTGCAAGATTTAAAAAAAGAAAAAAAAATTCACAACCACATGCTCTAAATGATCAAGATCATCGAGACGTGCAAGTGACCTGCTTTCGATCTTAAATAACAAGATTACGAGTAATATAAATGGATCTAATATCCCATTTATTATCAAATTTACTTAAATGTTTTCAGATTATTGATAAAAGTTGTTTGAGTTAGTTGTTAGTATGAAATGAAACTTCTTAGGAGGAGTTGAAGCCAACAATGCTTTCAAATGTTTGATGTCCCTTACATAATTTGCTTCTTCCATGGCATGTGTGGTACATAATTATATTGACAAGATTAGATTAGATATACCCCACTTGAACCCGTTAAACAAATTCAACGAAATTATGGAATTGGGGACAAAATGATAGCAGCTCATGGGGGTAATGGAATTATCAAATCATGAGCTGATGGAAGCTATCATAAAAACTCATGGGTAAATTTTGCTTCTTCGTCAAAAGTTAGCAAAGTTTCCAAGTTAAATCGATTTTGTAGACGTGCACCACTTCCAGGTATGTATCAAAGTGAATCGAGGTAAGAGTTTACAATAATGACATGGTTATTTATTTTTTTATTTTGGGTAGAATGGGAAATGTATGGAAGTGGAGGGAAATTAGGGGCACTGTATGTATGGTTCGTACTCGAAACCTCATGTGCACAATGCGAGCAGCTAACACTGTGATACAATTCGAACCACAAATAATGATATGACTATTGTATCGAGTTACATTTATCTATACACTAATTAAATGAGAGGTGCCGCGGTAAATTCTACCCCGCAATTTTCTCCCATAAATTGTACTTAATAAATACATTTCAGTCATTTTCATTTTCTTGTTGTGGCCTATATGGTAAAGTCTGATTTCTATCATTTTTCCTTCATTTTTTATTTGTTCTTCTCGTATCCAATCTATTCCTACAGAATCTACACAGTCTCCACAGTATGCTTTTTCTCTGTCATCAAAGCTCGGTTCCGATCTATTTTTCCTTGAAAATTCTTGATATTATCCTATTATCTAATACCTATCCCTCCCTAAACGATTGGGTTTAATTTTATTTGATTTTTGGCGTATTTTTGTTTAGACATTTACATACTTTGATTTTATATATGCTAATTATCTACAATCTCTAGTTGACATGAGGTTTTTTGGGTGAAATCTAAGAGCAAAACTGTGTAGGTTAAATCTAAAATGAAAAATATCTTGTTAAAAGTGATCGAGTCATTACGTGAACGAATTAAATACGATAATACTTGTTTACCCACCCCGGAAAAAAAAAAAAAGAAAGAAAGAAAGAAACAAAGAAAAAACTAATACTAGACCAACGACATGGCATTATGCTGAAGCTCTTCGAGATTATCATTAGATCTATGAATAAATTAGTCATTTTACTAAGTTAAAATTGGTTGAGACCTGGTGCTGTGACAGTGTGTTAGGGTTTAACTAAATATAAAGGAGCTTTAGTAGCACTAATTAAATAAATTAGTACCAAGTTGGACATTTATTATTATTATTATTATTGTTGTTGTTGTTGTTGTTTCTTGAAAGGAAAAATTTAATTCTCATTATTTGAAATGAAATATCCAACTCAAGGATGGGAGACAACCATGGAGGAATACTAGAAAAAATACATGGATTACATAAGTCACGGGACCTAGGAGCTAGAGTGTGTGCCACCTCATTCGCTCTACGACTTATGTATTGCACCTTGAAGCTGTTGTTGGACATTTATTAGTAAGACATAAGTTATATAATATTCGTCAATAAGTCCATATTAAGTATTTAACCACATGTGCCAAATAATTGAAGGTGAAGATTGAACAACATACCCTTTAATGAAATGCCACACAACCCTTTAGATATAACGCCTAAAATCTTTTAGAGAGCACATGTCAGCATCTCTAATGTCAAAGGTCATGCTTGAAAGTCCAAGAAGAGAGAGACACACACAAAAATTAACAAGTCCCCTTTGTCTCTCCCTTTTTTTTTAATTTCCCTTTTTCTTTTAACCATTTTCTTCATTTTTCCTTCATTGTGTCCCGTATAAAGTCTAAAAACATATTTTCACCTCTACCTTTTCCACTACTATTTTATTATTATTATTTTATATGTATCTATCTGTCTCCTCTTTTTCACTTTCTCTCTTTTTTTTACACATATTTCCACACACATTCAATTAAAATAATAATTTTCTCTCTATCTCTCTCCTCTACACCACCTATGAGGCAATCTTCAACGGGATACCCCCAATTTGGAGAACCCTTTCCTCCAAAATTCCCCAAATTTAGGGGCAACGATTGTTGCACTCCAACCTATTCCCCCAATTTTGAGGAAGCAAGTTTTTTTTCTTATATTTCATTTATTTACTTCTAATTTCAAGAAATGAAATTCATGCTTCATGTTTACCTATGTTTCTTTTAGGAAGCGCCTGATGCAATTTACCTTTTAAGTTTTTGAGAAGTGGAGATCTATTTTCACCACTTTTTTTTTTTTGCTAATTATTATATTTCACATCTTGTCTAGCAATTTTGATCCAACACCCTATGCTACACTATGATCCTATATGCACTACTAGAAAAGGTGTGATTGGCAACGAAAAGTCTTCCGATCTCTAAATGGGTCAATTCCGTGTCTAATGCCTGTTAATAACGGAAAAATTGTGATACTAAAACCATCACTATTTCCATGGTGGTTAATTTAGAAACTGAATAAAAATCTGTTACTGATTAGAAACGGAACTCTTTGTTACTAATTAGTAACACAAAAACTTTCTGATACTAATTAACAACAGGTTAGACCGTTACTAATGGTTAGCCCAACCCACGGGCCTAACAACCTGGGAGAATTAATTAATTTCCTTAATGCTGCAATGGGGATTCAAACTTGGGTTTTGGCGGTTGTAGAGTAAAGTTCCAACCGTTAGGCTACCATATATATTTGTTAACATATTCCCCTTAATTTATATAAAGTATGTTATAGTAATTTTGCCAATTTAAAAATATCGAACTTTCCTTTTCAAACAATGAGGCTTTTTTATTGATTAAACTTTTGTTATATATTATTTCATATCTGTCATTTATACTCTAAATTTATTTGTCTGTGTCAATTAATATAAATATTTTTTTACACTAGTTTTCTATACTATAATATATATTCATTGTAAATTAAAACTAAAAAATAAAAAAGTCGGTCTATTAAATTTTTTTTTGGTTCTATTCAAATAAAAATATGATTAATGTGAATTTTTTGTTTTAATGGAGGAGGACATCTAACTACTCCTACCTTCTCAAATCCATGTAGTGTCCATCTATACATGCTATTTTGGGAGGAAAAATTTTTAGCAAAATTTTCAGAAATTTTTTGAAAATTTTAAGCGAAACAATTATTATGTTTTTCGTTCTTTGAGAAATCAACGACAGATAGGTCTGTTACGAGTAGCAACGGTCAATGATCGTTACAAATAGCAACCGCTTAGAAACGGAATATTAACAACCAACAGTTTAATTGCTGATTCCATTGGTAACTTTAAATATACATTCAAAAAAATATGAAAAAGAACATTTGTTACTAAGTTGTTGATAATCCATTGCTAATAGTGACAAATGGTTTCCGTTACTATCCAGTAACGGATTGGTAATGAAAAAGTAGCAACAAAAATGTTTCCATTACTAATTCTGTGGATATACATGCATGATTTATTTTTAAAATTATAAAATTATCCGTTACTAACACGTTATTATTTTGTTGCTAATAATGACAAGTGGTTTTCGTTACTATTCAGTAATGGATTGGTAATGAAAAAGTAGCAACAGAAATGTTTCCATTACTAATTCTATGGCTATGCGTGATGATTTATTTAAAATTTATAAAATGATATTCCGTTACTAACTCGTTAATATTCTATTGCTAATAGTAACAAATTAGTTCTGTTACTAAAATTTTGTTACTGATAGCACCATTTCTAGTAGTGATGAGGACGTGGCGTGCCAACATTGTAACTCCCCGAATTCTAAATACTCAGAACATTAGTTGAACATTTTCTAACAACTTTTTAAATAATTTGAGTGCTAAAAATTAACAGTAAAGTGCATAAATTCTTATTTGAATAAAATAATAAATTTTGTTCTACATAAAAACCCCAAATCAAATGACATAAAGTCTTGATGATAAAATCTTAAATAAAGCTGAACTTAATAATGTCCACCACCATACGCGCCTCTGACTCCAAAATCTAAGGATTTTATGAAAAAGGGTGAGTATTTTATAGAAATACTCAGTAGATTCAGTGTATATAATAGTCAACTTATATAGCAACAGCACATATAAACATGTAATTAAATTCTCAAATATAGTATCTCAAGTCTCAGATAAAATCGTACATTCAAGATGCACGTTCTCATCCATTTAATAAGCAAGTTCTCATACTTAAGCAAAATATTCGCATTCTCTATAAAATAACTAACCTCATGCATATTTCATATTTCTCAAAATTACAGTTTAATGCACATAATTGCCATATAAGTTAACTAAAAATGCGTAAGTTTTAAATAAATAGCTTTTCTAAAAAGAAAGAACCTACCTCAAAGAAGCTTTCTAATTCGAGCACGATCTCCGGTGACTGGAGTTCAGACGTGCGCTCTTCCGATCTCAAAAGAAATTAAATTATCTTAGTACAGTGAAAATAATTTCCCAAAAAAGAGAAGTATAAGTTTAGGGACTAAATTGAAACTCTGGAAGAGTTTAGAACTGGGACTAAAAGGTAAATGATAAACTTTAGGGCAGAATATGTGAAAACAGAAAGTTGGAAACCCTTTTTAAATAAACTAAAAACATTTGGGGCATGATAGTTAAATTGAAAAACTTAAGGGACCTGGTGTGCAAAATCACTTTAATATAATATTCACTCCTTATTTTCTCTCTCAGCAGAAACCAAAGAAACACAAAAATAGAGAGTTTGACTGGGGAATAAGATTGCTTCACGTGTGCGTGTTTGTGACAGAACAAAGGGAAATCGACGCCGGCGAAGGGAAATCCGGTCAGAGAAGTGATGGAAATTGACTTACTACGCTTCTTGGTGTATGGATAAGACTTGGAAAGGGGTTTAGAGCGAGTTTAGGGGCTCGTTTTGACAATGGCAGTGGCAATGGCGGTGTCGTGGTGGTCAGACGGCAGTCCGGAGATGACGAAGCTTACCGGCTCAAATCAATCAAGTAAGAATTTGTGTGAATTATTTTCTTGCAATGATTTGGAGGCGTTTGCTTTGTGGAGGAGAAGGGTGAATGAAGGTCCTATTTATACTAGTATTGGGATGATGAAGAAGGAAATGAAATCAATTATCGGAGCAAACTGTAGGACTGTGTGTAAAATGAAGGGAACAATTGCTGGATTCTTTGGATGCAATAGGCGTTAATGGGGTGGAGGAAAGTGACATGGAGTAGATTGGCAAAGATGACGGATGGAACTTTTGGAGGAAAATATTTTAGAAGACAAATATCAAGACAAACTGTTAATATGTGTAGGAAAATGGCTAATTTGGGCCAATAATTTGTAGGTGGATTAAGTGAGCATTTAATGAATTTTAGACAAGAAAATGACTTGGAAATTCATGGGCTCGAGATGAAGGCATAAAAATTTGGGCTTCAAATTTTAACTAGATGAGCGCGAGTATAAAAATCATATTAGTTAACCGGCAAACTATAGCGATTTTACAAAACGAGTTTAAAATTTGTATCAAAAGTTTTTGGTCGCTACAATCTTACCCTCTTAAAAAAAAATTTGTACTCAAAACTTAACTTACTACATTTATGACTTCATGATACTTGGCTAGGATATCTTCTTCTTTTTCCCAAGTAGCCCCGTCTACCCCATGTTTATCCCACTGGATTTTGACAAATGGAACCTTTCGTCTCCTGATAGTTTGGAGCTTTCTTTCTAAAATGCATACTGGCACCTCATCATAAGTCAAGTCTGTTCTCACATTCACTGACTGGGTACTGACTACGTGGCTTCGGTCGTAGACATATTTTTTAACCATATAGACATGAAAAATACTATGCACTACAGATAATTCTGGTGGTAGAGCTAGTTGATAAGCCACATTTCCAACATTCTCAAGTATTTCGAAAAACCCAATGTATCTAGGCCTCAACTTTCCTTTCTTTCCAAATCGCATGACACCTTTCATGGGAGCCACTCTAAGAAACACTTTATCTTCGACCTGATATTCAACCTTCTTAACCATTTTCTTAACCAAATATGGTCCTAATAGTTTTCTTTCACCAATCTCATCCCAATAAATTGGAGAACAATGTCAGCCATACAAAGCTTCATACAGAGCCATGCCGGTAGTTACCTGGTAACTATTGTTATAGGCAGATTCTACTAACAATATATGCTTTTCCTATTTGCCTCTCATATCCAGTGTGTGAGCTCTTAACATGTCTTCTAACACTTAGATAGTCAGTTCAGATTGCCTATCCATCTGTGGATGATAAGCTGTACTGAAATTTAACTTGGTACCCACAGCCGTCTGGAGGCTTTTCCAAAACCCCAAAGTGAACTTAGGATCTCTGTTTGATACAATTGATGCTAGCACCCCATGGAGTTGGACAACCTCCCTAACATAAATCTGTGCAAGTTGATCATCTAGACTGGTAGAAAATGAGCTTATTTAGTAAGTCGATCGACTATAACCCAAATAGCGTTGTGACCTCTGGGTGATTTCGGAAGGCTGACAGCAAAATCCATAGAAATTTCCTCTTATTTCCATTCAGGGATTTCCAAAGGATTCAATAGTCCCGATGGCCTCTGATGTTTCTCTTTAACTTGCTGGCATACTAGGCATTTCGACACAAACTCTGCGATGCTTTGTTTCATATTTCTCCACCAGAAGATATCACGTAGATCTCCATACATCTTCATCCCACCAGGATGCGCCACATACGGGGTAGAATAAGCTTCACTTAAGATCTCATTCCTAACGGGCTCGTGATTTGGGACACAAAGTCGCCCTTTAAACATCAAAGCAGCGTCTACTGAAACTTCAAATCTAGCCTTCTTATTAGTTCCAATATCAACTTGCATTTTCTCTAGAAATTTGTCCTTTATGTGCTAGCACAATCCGATCTCTCATATCAGGCTTGATTGTTAAGCTTGCTAGCCTAATAGACCCTTGAATAGCCAAAGTCACCACTTCAATTTGTAAATTTTGAAAGTCACGAATCAACTGGTCCTGTACCATACCGAGGGCTGACAGTTGACTTGTGCCTTTTTTGCTTAAGGCATCAACCACTACATTCTGCTAGTTCCAAATCATGCATCGGATAATTTTGCGCGTATTGCTTCAATTACCTTAACGCATAAGCTATTACCTTCCCCTTTTGCAATAGCACACAACCCAACCCCAGTTTGGATACATCACTGTAGGTGACAAAGCCATCAAAACCATCTGGTATAGCAAAAACTGGCACCGTTACCAATTGGTCCTTCAACTCTTTGAAGCTCTACTCGCATTTATCAAACCATTGAAATTTAACACCCTTTCGAATCAATTAAGTCAAAGGGCATCCTATCTTAGAGAAGCCTTCAATAAATCTTTGGTAATAATTGGCTAATCCGAGAACGCTCCTGACTTCTCCAATGTTGGCAGGTTTTGGTCAACTCATTACTGTCTCCACCTTGGAAGGATCTACTTCGATTCCTCTAGCCGTCGCAATATGCCCCAAAAAGCCAACTTGTTCTAGCCAAAAATCACATTTCTTAAATTTAGCGTATAGCCTCTCCCCTCGCAAGGTTTCCAACACAGCCCTCAAGTGGCCTTCGTATTGCTCTACATCCCTTGAATATATCAATATGTCATCAATAAAACGATGGCAAATTTATCCAAGTATTGACAAAAGGCTCTATTCATTAGGTCCATGAATGCCGTAGGGCATTAGTCAGACCAAATGGCATTATTGTAAATTTGTAATGCCCATAGAAGGTCCTAATTGCCATCTTCGGTATATCTCCCATCTTAATTTTTAGTTGGTGATACCCTGACCTCAAGTCAATTTTTGAAAATATAGAAGCACCTTTCAATTGATCAAATAGATCCCAAATTCGCGGAAGTGGTATTTATTCTTCATCGTCAGTTGTTCAACTCCCTATAATCAATACACATCCTCATGCTCTGGTCTTTCTTCTTTACAAACAGGACTAGAGCTCCCCATGGTGATGCACTAGGCCCGATAAAGCTTTTCTCTAGTAATTCCTCCAACTGTATCTTCAATTCTTGTAACTCTTTAGGTGTCATTCTGTATGGAGCTTTAGAGACCAATGCAGCTTCTAGTACCAGATCAGTTGTAAATTCCAATTGCCTGTCAGGTGGAATGCCTGGTAGGTCATCTGGAAATAGACCAGGGTACTCTCGTACCACTGGTACCCTACTTAGGACTACCTTTTCAGATGTCATGCTTTGCAGACTCACCAAATACCCTTAATAGTCATTTTTTGACAGCAGTTTCTCTACTTTCATAGCCGAGATAAAGCGGGGTAACGCGTTAGTCTTGGACCCACAGAATCGAAACTCTTTTCCTCCAGCTTTACGAAAAGTCACTTTTTTTCATGGCATATAATTGTTGCGTGGTTTTTACTTAGCCAGTCTATACTAATTATGATATCAAAGTCCTTCATATCAATTATGTATAGATCCGCTCCTATAACCAGACCGTCAAAATCTATATGTACTGCTCTAGCCATTTTGTTGGTGTCTATGTCCCTCCTGATGGTAGGCTAACTTCAAGTATATTTTCGGTCTTTTCACCTGCCATATTTATTCTAGCTAGGCATATAGTGTCTATGAAAGTGGGTTGCACCAGAATCAATCAGGATATAAACAGGAATACCAGAGATAGATAGTATACCTGCAACAACATTTGGGTCCTCGGTAGCTTCCTCATGAGTCATAGCAAATACCCTAGCCTTCCCTTTCTTTGCCTATTCTCCATTCTTATTTTGCACTGGGTTCTTAGTTGGCATGTTGCGACACTCGCTTGCAAAATGGCTAGGTTGTTCACATTTATAGCACACCCTCTTACCCATAAATATTATCCTCCATGAAACTTTTTACACTTGAGGCATTGAGGAATTGTGCCACCAGTTTGACCTCCACTCGGTCCAATGTTTGGCTTTTTGTACTGAGGATGGCTCTTATTCTGATTTTGTTCACGCAATCTCTCTTCATTTGGTTATTATGAGGTTGCTACCTCCAAACCTGATTCCTGAAATGGCCACTGCTTGAGCTTTCTTCACCACTTCCTGGTGGGTAGATAGCTCAAGGACATTCACAATCTGCCTAATCTCCGGGCATAGACCCTTTTCAAAATGCCTTGCAGATTTTCTTCTCGTCTGTCTCAACCAAATGCGGAGCATAGTGTGAAAGCTCCTCAAACATTCTCTCATAATCAGTTAAGTCCATGTCCCCTTGGACCAAGCTAAGAAATTCTGTCTTTTTAAGATCCCTAAGAGCCTGGGCAAAGAACTATTCGGTAAGTTCAGTTTTAAACTAATTCCAAGTTAAGTTTCGCAATTCTTCTTCCGTCCTTATTCGTGATACTGAGTCCTACCAATGGCTAGCCATTCCTACCAGTATAAACTCCACACACAAAACCTTCTGATCTTCAGGACAAGAGATGTGCCTAAAGAATTTCTCCAGAGTTCTCAACCATTCCTCGGTAGCCAAAGGGTTATCACCGCTATCAAACGTGGGTGGGCTGTATCTCCAAAATTGTTCAATTACCGGCACTATCCGAATAGCTTGAGGAGCTATGAGTGCCAGAGCTTGTGCCTCAGCCTGAGCCCCAGTTATCGGACAACTTGCGATAAGGCTCTGATGATGCTAGCTTGGTTGTTTTGTGCCATTTCCTTTACAAAATAAATATTAACAAAATTTTGATGTCTTGAAAATACGCACAACCAAGAATAGTAGTAATATATGGTAAATTTAATGTAAAAAATGAACAGATCTTTTATTATTAATAATTAAAGAAATCCTTCAATGAGGAAATTACAATAATGTAACGAAATACAACTAGGCAACTGAAAAGAAACAACTACATCTAAACATCATCATTCCTATTTGTAATGCAGGACTCCGGCTTGGACACCAGCTCCAGCTCCGGCATCTCATCCCCGACATGCCCAGGCATCTCCTCAACAAGCCCCGGCATCTTTTCTTCCGGATCATCCTCCTCCTCTAGATCATCTTCCTCTTCAGCCTGAGCATTCTGTTGCTCAAGAAGATGTTCTATACGGGGCTCAAAATATACCACCAGTGTCTCACAGTAAAGACCCAATGTGAGGTCTAACTGATCTACGTGATATAAATCCCAAAGTATGTCACTTGCAACTTTATGCTCTAAACCAGCAAATGTGTCAATCAAATCGTTAATGACATTGTTATTATCTGTATGAAACCCCCAGAAGACAGCCTTCTCCAGAGTTATGTAGAAGAGATGAACATGCTCCCCAATGGTTTCCTCAGGATTTCTAACGAATTCTTCATATGCGATTCTAGTCATAGTGGCAACTCTACGTTCCCCTCTGTGTGCCATATTTGTAATCCCTATCATGTGAAATCTATCTTAATGTGGTTCTCTAATTTCTTAATCTAAATTCGAGGACTAAAGAAAAATATTTTATAAAAAATATAGTATGCTCAAACTCTTCTAAATTGTTTTATCGGATACAATGTCTTTATTCTTTATTTCTCAAAACATCTGGTATTTTCAAAAAGTATCTGAAAATAATTTCTAGAATCTGAAACTCTTTCTTTACCTTGGAGCTAGCGGAGCAGGTGGTGGCGGGTGGATTTTTTTTTTCGTTTGAAAAATCTATCGTTTTCTTACTAATTAATTTGAATAGTGCACATCTATCGGCTCCTAGGTAGAAAGGGGGTCATGCGGACTGCTTAAGTCCTATTCCAACCTTAGACATTTTAGGTCTTGTTGACAAAGCCTTTAGTTTTGTGACTATTCATCTCAATTAGAATTCTAAGAGCAGATAAGCTCACTAAAACATTCTTTTTTAAAAAAAAATTTTTCAAGTCTACAGAAATGTAGACCCATTCTAATGCCAAACTGTAACGCCCCAAATTCTAAATACTCAAAATGTTAGTTGAACCTTTTCTAACAACTTTTCAAATAATCTGAGTGCTAAAAATTAACGGTAAAGTGCGAAAATTCTTATTTGAATAAAATAATAAAATTTGTTCTACATAAAAATCCCAAATCAAATGACATAAAGTCTTGATGATAAAATCTTAAACAAAGCTGAACTTAATAATTGATATTTTAATGTCCGCCACCATACGCCCCTCCAGCTTCAAAATCTGAAAATTTATTGATTTATGAAAAAACTTGAGTATTTCATATAAACACTCAGTAGGTTCAGCCCATTAACAGTCAACTGAGATAGCAATAACACATATAAACTTGTAATTAAATTCTCAAATATAGTATCTCAAATCTCGGATAAAATCGTACATTCAAGATGCACGTTCTCATGCATTTATTATGCAAGTTCTCATACTTAAGTAACATATTGACGTGTGCTCTTCCGATCTATCTCATGCACATTGCATATTTCACAAAATTACAGTTTAATGCACGTAATTGCCATATAAGTTAACTAAAAATGCTCAAGTTTAAATAAATAGCTTTTCTAAAAAGAAAGAACCTACCTCAAAGAAGCTTTTCGAATGTGAGCAAAGGTCTTGAAGTCGCTTAATTACACTCGCACCACGTCTAGCCAAAAAAAAATAAATTATCTTAGTATAGTGAAAATAATTTCTTAGAAAAGAGAAAATATAAGTTTAGGGACTAAATTGAAACTCTGAAAGAGTTTAGGGTAGAATATATGAAAACAAAAAGTTGGAAACCCTTTTTAAATAAGCTAAAAACATTTAGGGCTTGATAGGTAAATCGAGAAACTTAAGGGACCTGGTGTGCAAAATCAATTTAATAGAACATTCCTTCCTTATTTTCTCTTTCAGCAGAAACGAAAGAAACACAAAAACAGAGAATTTGACCGCGGAATAAGATTGCTTCATGTGTGCGTGTTTGTGATGGAACAAAGACAAATCGACACCGGTGAAGGGAAATCCGGTCAGAGGAGTGACGAAAATTAACTTGCCACGCTTCTAAGTATATGAGTAAGACTTGGAAAATGGTTTACAGTGAGTTTAGGGGCTGGTTTTGACAGTGACAGTGGCAGTGGCAGTGTCGTGGTGGTCAGACGACAGTCCAGCAATGACGAAGCTTACCGACTCAAGTCGATCAAGTAAGAATTTGTGTGAATTATTTTCTTACAGTGATTTGGAGGCGTTTGCTTTGTGGAAGAGAAGGGTGAATGAAGGTCTTATTTATACTAGTATTTGGGATGATGAAGGAAATGAAATTAATTATGGGAGCAAACTGTGGGACTGCGTGTAAAATGAAAGGAAGGTTTGCTGGATTCTTTAGATGCAATATGGGTTAATGGGGTGAAGGAAAGTCATATGAAGCAGATTGGCAAAGATGACGGATGGAACTTTTGGAGGAAAATATTTTAGAAGATAAATATTAAGACAAACTGTTAATCTGTGCAAGAAAATGGCTGATTTGCGCCAATAATTTATAGGTGGATTAAGTGAACACTTAATGAATTTTAGACAAGAAAATGACTTGGAAATTCATAGGCTTGAGACGAAGGCATAAAAATTTGGGCTTCAATGTTTAACTAGACGAGAGTGAGTATACATATCGTATTAGTTAACCAGCAGAATATAGTGACTTTAAAAACGCATTTAAAATTTGTATCAAAAGTTTTTGGTCGCTAGAAACATGGCTGGCCACTTCACCTATTAATCCGCCTCTCTTACTAAATTAAAAAAAAAATTAGAATTTAGATTTTTAAGAACTCACGATAGCTCAAATCTGATTTGGAGCTTTTAAACACTCTCACGGTGCATTCAATCAGAGTAGTTGTGACGATCCATACTCCTCAGTCTGGTCAATTGCATTGGCTGCCATCACCGTGAGGAACATGTCGTCGACTACTCTGACGGTGCTACACGACGCTCTTCCGATCTCTTAGTCTACAAGAACCCCAAATTTGGTTATTCTAGTCGCGAATTGTACCCCCCCCCAAATTTGGCCGCCTGTGAAAGCCTTCTCCCTCCCATCCATCTCCGAAGCTGTGAATTACTTGGGGATGTGAAAACTGTAGTGAGATCGGAAGAGCACACGTCTG
>CAVNYN010247628.1:0-17868 GCA_963692815.1 Nyctanthes arbor-tristis
TTTTTTTTCCTTTTTGGGGTGGGGTTGGGGGGGGGCATCTCGGATTGAAAATCCATGCCCCGAGATGCAATTTTATATCTCAAAAAAGAAATTACACACAAACGAAGGGGGGCATATGAGCGTTACTTTCCAACCAAAAATACATCCAACCCTATCAATGATCTACCCAATATAATGCATGGTTGCAATATGGATATGGGTTAAAATTAAAATTCACAGAAAATCAGAATTTCAAATACAAAGATTTATGGCCCTTGAGGTTAGTTTTTTGTTTTTTAAACCAGAGACGAAATGAGTGGTGGAGAACATGATGGTACTTCTGGGTTCCTAGAGTGTCTGGATATAAAGTGGTTTGACAAATTTCAGTTTTAAAATAGATATACCAACCTGATATGCATTTAATCTGGAAAAACGATGTAAAAACGAAACATCGTGAAGCAAATCTCACAAAAGGAAATATTTAGAGTGGGAAAAAACAAATGCATGGTATCTGGGTGACAAAGGAACATTACAGTGCTAAAAAATGGAGAAGAAAGCTGTCTTTAAATGCATTTCCTTGATTTATTCAATATTCTGTGTAGTTAACAGAATCTGAAAATGCATTGGCAATTTTAAGTAGATGCTTCGCTTCCTGCAGAATAACTTGCAAATGACAGAACTGCATGATCATGCCACATTCAATTTTGAGAGCATTTCCTTCTGTCTTGCAAAAATATGTTTCTGGATTATTGCTGGGGTGGTAGCTAGGTTCAATATACCTAAGTTACAAGAGAAGTTTTCAAGTCAAGAGCATGAAATGATTCAGGAAACACATGTTCAGCAATGCCATCTGCTACATGCAGCACAAAGTTCCTCCAGGAGCACTGGGAAGTGGAGGAAAAAGATGTTGGTTGTTTTTGTCTTAGTTGGTGTTGTTATTTCATTATGGTTATTTTGGTACATGACTCAAGATATAATATTGAGAAGGAAAGAAACACTGGCTAGCATGTGTGATGAACGTGCTCGGATGCTCCAGGACCAATTTAATGTAAGCATGAACCATGTTCATGCATTGGCTATTCTTGTTTCCACATTTCACCATGGAAAGCAACCTTCAGCCATAGATCAGGTAATAACGTAATATTTCCCCGTCACCATTTTACCTTTCGGTTATATCATGATCTTTGAGTTCGAACTTAAGGAAAGTTGGAGGTAAATCCAGTTGGCATAAAACTTACATGGCACAAAGTTGATCTATGTATTTATAATTGTCAAGTCATAAGCCTGGAGCATCTTCTAATGCAGAAAACTTTTGAAGACTATACAGAGAGAACATCTTTTGAGAGACCGCTTACTAGTGGTGTTGCTTATGCTTTAAGAGTTCGTCACTCTGAGAGGGAGAAATTTGAGCAGCAGCAGGGATGGACAATTAAGAAAATGGAATCAGAGGATCAGGCTTTAGCTCAAGACTCTAACCTGGAGAACTTTAGAACTTCACCAGACCTAGAAGAATATGCACCTGTTATTTTCTCCCAGAAGACTGTATCTCATATTGTCTCTATTGATATGATGTCTGGAAAGGTTTGCTTTTCGTTCTTTATAACTTACTCCTTTTTTTCCCTGTGTTTGACTTAGAATTGCTAGCTTAGAGACTTCATGCTATTTCTTAAATCTGTTAGCACTATGACTAAACAAGTATAAAAAGGGGAGAAAAAAGGAGTAAGTTAATTAATCTAATTAATTAACTTCTGCAAAAAGAACGAATTAATCTAAAAAATGGGAGAAAAAGGAGAAAAGAAATCACGTTTAGCCTCATGCTGCAGTGTAACACAATGAATCTCATGAGAAGAGCTTTCACCTGGATACTTGCTAGGAAAACAGTTTTCTGTAATTTGACTACACACACACACACACACACCCACCCACCCACCCCCTATACCTTTATAGTTGTTGGCAACCTCCAAAGCTACTTACAGTGTAATCGTTAATTTCTATCTTAGCTAGTGCTTCATGGAAAACCTCAGAATAGTTGAAGTAGTTCGTGTTGATTTATATGGTAATCTTCAAGTGAGTTGGAATATAAGTCTATCTCCACCTTATTTCATTATTACTTTTCTCCCCTTACATATAGCCTACTCAAGTTTATGACAACCAGATGTAAGTTCCTTATGTTTTGTGTCCCTCACCTTACCTATAGTTGTATACATTCTATGTTCCTTGTTTATTCTGAGGTTCTATTTTAGAATGCCATTTTAAGTAATAAACTCTACCAACAGAATTTTCTTAAGTCGTATGATTCATTCCGATATGAGTAGTTAAGGGAATTTTCCAACGATCAGACTAGGACAGATTTGAAAATGGGCAGAGAGACGTTGAATATTGTAGACGCTTGAAATAACCATCATAAAGCTACTATATAACTTTTTCAACAACATTAGCTCATGCGGTTTTTTCTAATCCTGAAACCGTAAAATTCGATAGAAAAAGAAGTTATATTCCATGATACAATTTTATTCTGTCTTCATTTTGTTTTGATTGCTGGGATCAGGCACCAAATGGTATGTGCTATCATATATTGTCATAATGAACATCTTGGGCAATGTCATGTTTTTTAAGGGAAACCTTCATTGGTACAGTTACATGCATGATTGATGTGGAGGGAAACAACTAAAGGAGTTTTTAAGGATTTGACATCTCCTCTGTATGGAGTTATTGTGAGTGCTTACATACTCATTTTGATGAAGTAAAGAATATAGGATAGAGATTAGATTTCTTTTTCTGACCTAATTTGTTCTTGTCATCTTCTGTCGGCCTTTATGCCTAATGGTACCTATGAACTCTTGGTCTATGAACACAACCTATGAAGCATGGGCACTCCTATTAAGGAGGCCTCTTTTTGTTTGAAACAATATTGTTAACACCTACGCACGTCCAGAGACTCCAGGACAAGTGTCTGACAGTCCGTGTAGGTTATCCTATTTTTGATATATATACATAGATATATTTTTAATTGGCAACACTTCAGATATAACTTCGGGACTAGGGCTTGTTTACACTTGCCATGTGCATATTTTTCTGGCAGCAGTAGTAATAAATAGATGGTTTAAAACTCAAAGTTATTTTAATGCAACAAAGAGATATTCCTTCGATTTAAAAGACTACAAAAAAATTCTAAGTAAATAGCATTATCAATGTCAGTGAAAAAAAAGATACACAAAACTAGTGATATAACTTAAAATTTTACAGCTTCAAAGAATATGATCCACATTATTGTTGGGAATTAAGGTAAACCCAACAATTATATCAATGTATCCATTTCCTATTTCCACACCCAAAAAAAAAAAAAAACCCACGGAGGAAAAGAAAAATACACGTGTTTGTTTATGGACTTAGAACACAACAGTTTGGTGCCTTTTAATTTTTTACTGAAACTGTTCATTATACTTATCAAGGAAACAAACTTGTACAACATAAATTTATACGATGATATAGAAGATGATCTTAGAAGTTAGAACTAATTGCAATTAACATTAATAATTGGTTTTTACCTTGGATTGCTGATATTAACAATACTCGGAGAAGTTTTGTTTGCTGAAGTTGACCTGTGAGACGATTCACTGTATGTGCACTCTGCCTGTCTTTGTTTGGTAACCATTTTTGCAACTTAAATCTTATCATTGTCCTCATTTAGGAAGACCGAGAGAACATCTTGCGGGCTAGAGCTTCCGGAAAAGGAGTCCTAACCTCGCCTTTCAAGCTATTGAAATCCAATCATCTGGGTGTTGTACTTACATTTGCAGTATACAGCACTCCTCTTCCGCCGGACGCTATGCCTGAGCAACGCATCAATGCTACTGTCGGGTAAAGAATACTTAGCTTTTTTCCTAATAGATAGGACTGTAGTGTAGCTATTTATGATTCTTTTTTCCCTCTTTTGGCCCATGGATTGTTCATTCTCTTTGTTTGCATGTTGTCCATAA
Organism: Nyctanthes arbor-tristis; assembly: GCA_963692815.1. Classification (NCBI taxonomy): domain Eukaryota; kingdom Viridiplantae; phylum Streptophyta; class Magnoliopsida; order Lamiales; family Oleaceae; genus Nyctanthes; species Nyctanthes arbor-tristis. The sequence goes on from CAVNYN010247628.1 coordinate 3,960, forward strand.
TAGGTATCTGGGCGCTTCTTATGATGTTCCATCACTAGTTGCAAAGCTTCTACATCAGCTTGCTAGCAAACAGACAATTGTTGTAAATGTTTATGATACAACTAACAAGTTAGCACCAATTAAAATGTATGGAACTGACGAGTCTGACACGGGATTTCTGCACATTAGTAACCTTGATTTTGGAGATCCAACTAGGAAGCATGAGATGCATTGCAGGTTGGACATTTGTTGTATTTAAAGATTGTATTGATTCAAATGGCAAATTGTCATGTTTTTCTAATTTACTTTGGCAAGTGATGTGCTATTTTTTTTTAAATAAATATTTGGTCACAGGTTCAAAAAGAAGCCTCCTCCACCCTGGCAAGCAATAGCAGCATCTGTTGGAGTACTGGTTATCACTTTACTTCTTGGTCATATCTTCCATGCTGCCATTAATCGAATAGCGAAAGTGGAGCGTGGATATCAAGAGATGATGGAGCTGAAGCATCGTGCGGAGGCTGCTGATGTTGCAAAATCTCAGGTGAAATTTGGATGACAAGTGCTACATATTTAAGTTTACACAATATTTTGCGTTTTGCAGTTTTTGACTGTTCTCTTTATTTACTTTCCCGGAGGATATCCATCATTTTTTGTCCTGTTCTTTTATGTATTTCTAATTTTGCCTTGTCCTGTAATCTTCTTTCTATAGTTCCTGGCGACTGTTTCACATGAAATCAGGACTCCCATGAATGGAGTTTTAGGTAATATTTTGGTTTGAGTTTCCACGCATTGGTCCCAATAGACGCATGGAGTGGAGAAGATATGATACTTTTCGCCGAAGTAACCTAAAATTAAAATGCAATGTAGGTATGTTACAAATGCTTATGGATACGAATCTACATGCCAGGCAACTGGACTATGCACAGACTGCTCATGCTAGTGGAAAAGATTTGATATCATTAATCAACAAGGTTTTGGATCAGGCGAAAATTGAATCAGGCAGGCTTGAGTTAGAGGCTGTCCCTTTTGATCTTCGAGCTGTTCTTGACAAGGTCCTCTCACTTTTGTCTGGAAAATCTCATGAACAAGGATTAGAGGTAGAAAGCCAGTTTTCTTTCATCTCCTCTCTCATCTTTTTGCTTGTTTTCATAATTTTGGCTGGTACCTAACACTTTTTACCTTTTATAAATCTTGGGGGAGAGAAGTTTGCTGTTTACGTATCTGATCAGGTACCTGAAGTGGTAATTGGAGATCAAGAACGGTTTGGGCAGATAATTACTAACCTTGTTGGGAATTCTATTAAGGTTGGTTCTAAACCTGCCCATTTGGTTGTTTAGCGTTTCAACAAATTCTTTGGCTCTAAAAGAAAACGTTAGGTGAAAAATGTGTTTTTATGTCTGGATTACTGGTTGCACTTACATCTTATGAAGAGGTAAAATTTTGTTCAATAATCCAAATGTAAGTTTATCCTCCCTCCTCCCCCACCCTGAACCTGGCGCGCGCAGGCAAAATAACAAGGTGTGACTCATAAGATAAAAATAAATGAAAGAGAAAAAGAGTCTTCCGATCTTAAAGTGGTCATTCCCTACTATTCCTCGTCAACCATAAACAATTATTAGAAGTAAGATGAACTCCTGTTATATTATAAAAGAGACTCGATCGATTAAAATAAATATTTATTAAAACACTCCCTAATTGCATCAGGTTAGTGCATGTATGTCTATGTATTGTCTCTAGGAAGAAGCATCCCTATGGAAGGGTTAGAAGGAAGTACCTGTTTGCTGAAGCATGGTGAATGTGGATGTGAAGGTTTGACACCTGGGTTTCTGTCTGTTTTGTCAGGAAAATGGTATTCATCTTATAAGAATGGGACAAAGGTAGAAATTTGTAGAACTGTTTGTTTATTAATAGTTCGGTCTATTATACCATACATTTCAGCTAATTTGTTTTTGAACACCTTAACTCTTTTCAGTGACTTCGTTGCATCTCCAAAATGTGGGAATAAACTTTCGTTAACTAGTTGATATTTTTAGCTTGCACTAGGTCCAGATTTTAATATATACCCTAGAAAATTTACGTTGATGGGAGTGGTTATGAATTATGAGCAATTCTGAAGTTTTTTATGATAGTGTTTTCTACTTTTCTGGATGATTAAAGTAAAATCTTGCTGGTTTAATTTAATTTTCTTCTGTTTATAATGCAGTTCACACAAGACACGGGGCACATATTTGTCTCTGTGCATTTAGCAAATGAAGTCATGCTTCCGCTTCCGGTGAAGGATGAAGTTCTAAGACAAAGCTTATCCATTGTTCAAGTTGGATCAGATGCTTCATATAATACATTGAGTGGGTTTCGGGTAGTTGAAAGATGGAGAAGTTGGAATAATTTTAAAAAGTCCAGTGCCATAACAGAGGATAATGAAAAAGTCAAATTATTAGTAACTGTTGAAGATACCGGTGCAGGAATACCTCCGGATGCACAAGGGAGGATTTTTACGCCTTTTATGCAGGCTGACAGTTCAACATCACGGAAATACGGCGGAACAGGAATAGGGCTAAGCATCAGCAGGCGTTTGGTGGAGCTTATGGGTGGAGAAATAGGTGTTGTGAGTGAACTTAACATTGGTAGTACTTTCTCATTTACTGTCACTTTCACAAAAGCAGGAGCAAGTTATTTGGATACGGTGCTGCAGCGATTTTCTTCAGCTGTTCCAGAATTTCAAGGGCTAAAAGCATTGGTAATTGATGAGAAAAGAATCAGGGCTGAGGTCACAAGATACAATGTTAAGAGACTGGGAATGTCTGTGGATGTAACTTCCAGTGTAGAATCTGCATGCTCGTACCTTTCCAGCTATTCAGAGACAAGGTAAGCTCACATTCATTTATTTTTGGGAAGGCTCAAGGGGTAGGTTTTTCTTTTCCTTTTGAACTTCTAAGCATTTCCAATGGAAATGAAGTTCAGGATTTCAGAATTCCAATATGCCATGTAGGACAACAAGAATGACAAATTATGCCTCGTCTCTGATATAACCTTGCCTTGTGGAGTTTTATATGTCCTGTCTGATTGAAGAAAATCATAAAACCTATGATACAATTAACGTTTTTTATATAAGAAATATGCTAATTAAATAATTGGCTTTTTCCTGCAAATGCCTAGAAATTTACAGAGTCTTAGCTGGAAGAGGTGCCAAAGTTTTTGTATTTAAGTAGATGTTGTCACTGCGACAGTTATCATGTTCAACTTGTCATAGTGGCAAAATCTGCAGTTCACTAAGAAGTCTACCATTATTCTTACAAATCCCAGAAAGAAAAACATATTTATGAGTTGCAGAAGTGTCAGTACCATTGCATTGTGCTTTGCGCTTGTATTTGCTAATGCCTTTTATTCATTTTGTGTACAGTGGGTCACCTAATTTGGCTATGGTTCTCATTGACCAAGACTGTTGGGATAAAGATGTTTGCTTTCCGCTCCATAACCTGCTAAAGACGACCAAGCAAAATGACTCCAGGAGGAATTCAGGGATCCCTCTGAAAATATTCTTGTTAGCAACCCACATAAGCTCTATGCAAGCCAAAGAACTGAAATCAGATGGTCTAGTGGATAATGTGATAACAAAGCCTCTGAGGTTAAGTGCATTGGCATTCATTTTCCAAGAAGCTACTGGATTTGGAAAGCAGACGTGTGCTCTTCCGATCTTGGAGCATAATACAAGGGCTAAACCGTCAACTCTAAGAACTCTGCTCAAGGGTAAACAAATCCTAGTGGTGGATGATAATGCTGTAAACCGCAGAGTGGCAGAAGGTGCTTTGAAAAAGTATGGAGCGGTTGTTAACTGTGTGGACGGAGGGAAGGTTGCTGTAGAGTTGCTAAAGCCTCCCCACAAGTTTGATGCTTGTTTTATGGATCTCCAGATGCCCGGAATGGATGGGTAAGATAAGCCTGCATCTTCTCTTATCATTTTTGATAATAAGACGATACTTGCGTGTTCCCCAGCATTCATGAACTGAAAAGATGATTCTGAAATATGAAACTGTAGATAGTCGCAAGTGTTGTCTGGGGTCTTCGGTTTGGACCCGTGGAATGGAATGAGCTAACATTGTGAAGCACTTAGAATAGATGGGCCAAAAGTGAAGAAATGTCTTTCATGGGTGCTTTTACTCTTAACTATGTTGCTTCATTTTTATTATCTGAAACCATTTCCAAATTCAAACTTGGCCATATGATGCTTGTGCTCTATAAACTGTATGCTTCTACTTATTTCCTTATAGACCTGGTATGGGAACTTTTCCTAGTGATTTCATCTTTTCAGGAGAAAATAATTTTCCCTAATATAACCAATCTCTTCCAGGTTTGAAGCTACTCGACGGATCCGCATTTTTGAGAGTAAATATAATGAAAAAATTGATTCTGGTGAATTATCAGCCGATATGTCTGAATACTTGAATCATTGGCACACCCCAATACTAGCTATGACAGCAGATGTGATTCAAGCAACAAATGAAGAATGCATGAAGTGCGGGATGGATGATTATGTATTAAACCATTTGAGGAAGGGCAGCTTTACTCGGCTGTTGCACGCTTCTTTGGAACTGAATGACTTGTGCGTGTATAAATTTGGCTTATGATTGGCGGCTTAGGGTTCACGTTATTGCTGATTGGTTAAAGGCCTAGTCGTTTGAAGGCACCTTGCTGCCACCAGTGACTTCCTCTCGGAAATTCAGCTCTGATCAGAGCTGATTCCTTGCTCGTTCATGTGGTAATTTTCCACATTTCCTTGTGGCTTTGGAATTTATTGTGCATCCTGCATTCTTTCAGTGCTCCCCCCTCTCTCTATCTGATTATTCATTTTTTGCTGTCTAATGACGTTTTGATTGTTAGAAAAACCTGTTTAGCCTATGAAAATATATTCTCAGTTAATGGTTATAATTTTTATATTTCCAGGAATGAAGCCTGACTACCGTAACGGGTTAACATGATAGATGGGACACTGGAAAGGAAAAATGGGGGATACCATTATCAAATCGGCGGTAATGATGAAACAAGAGGAACATCCGCCAATTTTGTACAGCTATCCCTATTTTCGGGTAAGATTTACTGTACAGAGATAGAGTTACTCCGTGGAAGCAGGTAATTAAAAACATGAAATATGACAGGGATCTATACTTTTGACATGGATAGATAGCATTAATCTTCTTGAGATTGATTTAGATAGGATGCTTGTTTCAAGATTCATACTGCAAAATGTAGTTAGAGTGACAGAAATGGAACTGATTTGAGTTTGTATGGTAAAAGCAAGGCCTGTTGTATTTTATTGTGCAACCAATAAAAGGATTGTTCTAATGGTAATCCTGATCCCATAATCTGTTACTAAGATGCATTTTCTTGTGATGAATGGTTACTTTTTCTGTTTTTCAGATTGAAAGAACATTGGGTTTCAGTTTCTGATTCTACTTATAATAAATTCATTCATCAAATGCTCGCGAGCTCGTCATATAAATGTTTAGAATTGAGTGTATCTACTTTAGACTCTTCGCTTTTCATGCATTTGCCGTGCATAACTGCATGGAAATGATCTAACGCTATGCGGCCAGACACTTACGTTGCGATTATTGGTGGACTGTCACTTCGTACTTCAATATATATCTTGTTAAAAATAAAAATAGTTATATGTAATCATTTATAAGGTGGGTTCTTTTTAAGGAAGGGGGGAAAAAAGATGCCTGCGTCTCTCTATACTGGGTTCCTGTAGTTCAACTGAATTGCAACAACGCATGCTACATGAAAAGAAGTTAAAAAGAAATTGAAATACGCATGCTACAATTAAACTTGTGCTTAAAGCGTGACTTTTTTTATATTAAATAAAATAAGGATACACTAAAACTGAAAGTCAATGTCTCAATGCTGGTGGGAATCAGAATATATAAAGAATAAAAATGAAAAGGAAAAAAAAAATAAAAACAAAAATATAGAGTTAGAATCAAAGTTGGCACGATACAATGAGTAAAAATGATATAAAACCATATGTATGGTGACATACAGACATGTGGCGTGCATCATGGTTGTGGTTTTTCATGTGGTGTGTCCTGATGTATGCTATATGATCATATGACACTATATGATGTCATAACATATGATGTTAGATTGAAACTCATGAGCATGATTTTGTGGAAAAAATGAACCTAGTCTTTCATTCACTCAGATGATCACCACACATGTTCCAAACAATATCCATTAATAAACTAGAATCAGAATAAAGGATGAATGAATTATATAGGGTCCATTTGGCTGTCAGATTCCATGGTAAGTTTTAGACTCTAAACCATATCAAACGGTACTTTTGATTTTTTAAGAGTGGAGCATATAGATTTTGTGTGCGAATTACTTACATGAAGGGCAAACGATTAGTTAAATTGGTAAATTGCTCAAGTTTCACATGCATGAAAAGAGAGAAAAATTAAAGGTAAGCACCGTTATCATAGATCGGAAGAGCGTCGTGTAGGTAGAGACTTTGTGTACCAATTAACCAAATGAAAGGTAAATGGTTTGTCAAATTACTAAATCGCTGGAGTTTGTGTGCCAATTACTCAAATGAAAGGCGAATGATTGATCAAATTGGCAGATTGCTCAAGTTTCATTCTTATGTAACACAAGAAAAATTAAATATAAGGAACGTTATCACAATAATATCTAAACTTAGGGACTCCGTGTGCCAATTACCCTAAGGAAAGATAAAAGACTGGACAATTTGGTACATTGCTCAAGTTTCATCGAAAAAATTAAAGGTAGGGAACTGTATCAAAATAATATCTAAAGGTATAGACTTTGTGTGCCAATTACCGAAATGAAAGTCAAATTATTGGTCAAATTGGTAGATTGCTCGAGTTTCATGCATATGATACGCGCGAAAATTTATAGGTAAGGACCCTTATCACAGTAACATCTAATGGTAGGGACTTTGTGTGCCAATTACCGCAAATGAAAGGCAAAATATTGGTCAATTTGGTAGATTGCTCAGGTTTCATGCATATGAAATCGAAAAAAATTAAAGAAAATTAAAGGTAGGGACCCTAATCACAATAATATCTAAGGGTGGGACTTTGTGTGTAAATTACCCAAACGAATGTCAAATGATTGGTCAATTGGTAGATTGCTCATGTTTCATACATATGAAACACGAGAAAAATTAAACGTAGAGACCCTTTTCACATGAGTATCTAAAAGTAGGGACTTTGTGTGCAAATTTCCCAAACGAAAGCCATCCTTTACAATTCATACCAAGCAATATCATACAATTATTGCCTCTCTTTGAATATGCTTTCCTTAGTCATTCTCTTGCTATTTTTATGTAAAAATTTATTAAATCTCTTCTTTCTCGGCTGTTCTTGGAACTCTAGTAGTATTAACAGTTCCGTAAGATTTTTCACTATATACAGTTATACACAGCTTCCACTTTTCAGATTCTTTACGGTCTTCTTTACTATGATATTTCCTCTCTTCTCTCTAAGGATATTTCACAGTATCTTTTTCTTTGGTAGGGAACATCTCAAAAATCTTGCAATACAGAGGTTATTTTCTAAAGCTGGGTTTAAAAGTTTTCTTCTTTTTCTTGAAGGATATTTCACAGTATCTTTTCTTTGGGTTGGCCATGAATTTTCGATCTCCTCCATCACTTGGATGGATTTCCAAGAAGGTTTTCATGGTTTTCATGGCCTTCGTCATGCTGTTTCCCTCTACTGTTTTCTGTGATTGCACGTGCGAGTCCGATGAGGAAGAAAGGAAAAAAAGCCTAATATAAGCATGGAAGGAGGTGCATCAATTCATCAAATAGGCATTCGCTTTGCATTCGCAGAAAACAAAAATATCAACCAAATATCCCAACCAAAATAACAATTCATATTCAAATATATAATACACATAATTTTGACACAGATAAATATATTTATACAAAAGGAGAAAGAATTACCTGGGGCACAGTGTAAACGATAGGGTATTGGGGTTTCTCCGAGTCGGCTGCTGCAAAACGGCATGAAACTTGCGGAGCTGCAGGGGAAGGAGATGCGAATCCTTCAATCAGTTCAAGTGGTTCGTTAAGGTTTCTGTTCTTGAATTTTTGCAGGATACCGCCTTCTGATTGAAATTCGGCCTCAATGGATTGAGTTTTTATATGATTCATTTTATTTTTTGCTTCAATCCGCGTGAATTTAATAGTTGATTGTGTTTGTTATATACATAAGAATGTTCAAGTTCATGCAACTCCAACATGCAAGTAATTTGCTGAAAATGCAATCATATTTATTATCCTTAAGAAAACAACAATCACGTATAAGCTAAATTAGATGGACTAATTTAATAATAAGTTAGGTCCCCCCCGGGGGGCACCCAACCCCACCAAAAAAAAAAAGGATAAAAAAAATCTAGTAATAAGGTACGATAAAGTTTCTTTTGTGAATACAAAACAAAATAAGAGCACAAAAAGTGGTGAACACTGCTGGTAGAAATGTTCAGTAGAATAGACCGTCTTCAATGATCACTTCCAAATACGTTGTGAGCACGGCTACTAATAGGTTGTTTGATTCTCTTTTTTAAAACACAATATAATTTTATCTACCACTGATTTGACAACTTTTCAAATTTCAAATTTTATAAAATTTACATCACTCATTTCATCTCATTATAATTTCTCATTATAATTCAATCGCAATAATGAGAATCAAACATTCTCTTTCACCCATCACCTTCAACCCAGCAATAAGTAGCGAGAAAGTCCACAATAGAAAGTAGCATGATAAAGAGAAATTAAGAATTATTGTCTATTGATGATACTCAAATGAAAATCAAATTATTGGTCAATTGGTAGATTGCTCAAGTTTTATACATATGAAATGCAAAAAAAAATTAAAAGTAAGGACCCTGATCACAGTAATATTTAAAGGTAAGGACTTTGTGTGCCAATTACCCAAATGAAGGGCTAACGATTGGTCAAATTGATAGATTGCTCAAGTTTCATGCATATGAAACGAGAGAAAAATTAAAGCTAAGGACCATTATCACAGTAATATCTAAAGGTAGGGATTTTGTGTGCCAATTACCCAAATGTAAGACAAATGGTTCATCAAATTACTAAACTGCTCAAGTTTCAAGCATATGAAACTCGAGAAAAATTAAAAGTCATGTATCTTATCACAATAATATTTAAATATGGGGACTTTGTGCACCAATTACTCAAATGAAAGGTGAATGGTTTGTCAAATTGGTAGATTGTTCAAGTTTCATTCCTATGAAATAAGAGAAAAATTAAAGGTAAGGAATGTTATCATAATAATATCTAAACTTAAGGACCTTGTTTGCCAATTACTCAAATAGAAGGCAAAAGATTAGTCAATTTGGTATATTGCCTAAGTTTCAATGGAAAAAATTAAAGGTAGGGATCTGTATCATAATAATATCTAAAGCTATGCACTTTGTGTGCCAATTACCCAAATAAAAGTCAAATTATTGATTAAATTGGTAGATTACTCAAGTTTCACGCATATGATACACGCGAAAATTTATAGGTAGGGAGGGGCCTTTATTATAATAATATTTAATGACGGGGACTTTGTGTGCCAATTGTCTAAATGAAAGGCAAAATATTTGTCAATTTAGTAGATTGCTCAACCTTCATGCGTATGAAACGCAAAAAAAAAAAAAAAAAAAAAAAAAAAAAAAATTGAGGGTAGGACTTTGATCCCAATAATATATAAGGGTATGGACTTTTTGTGCAAATTACCTAAATGAAAGTCGAATGATTGGTCAATTGGTAAATTGCTTATATTTCATGCATATTTGAAACACGAGAAAAATTAAAGGTAGAGACCCTTTCACACGAATATCTACTAATTATGTTCTTTGCACTTCTCCTCTCATTTTCATTTATGTTCTTTGCAACATAGTTCACTAATTAAAATTCTCTACGTAATTAGAGTTCGTAAATATGAAATTTCCATGGAGTACAATTTTTCATTTCATTAAACTTTCTAAAATTTCCTTATTTTCACATTAAACATATAGTTATCCCTCCTATCTAATTATTCTAGATATTATTCCATCTTAAAATAATAATAATGTCACATAACAAAATCTTAAATATCCACTAGAAATAACATCACCACTTTTCATCTTTAAACATTAATCTTTATCCTTTAATAAGATTTTCTACACTTGCTCTTAAATATTAAATCATTCATGAGATCGGAAATACTCTAAGTCTTTATTCTACCTTAGAGATTGTAGGTCATCACATATTCAATTCTCAATGCCTACTAAAGTAACAAATAATACTAATTCTTAATCTTTAAACACTAGTTTTTAGTCTTAAATAATTTCCACATTTACTATTAAATCTTAAGGCATTCACTTATTACATTAATTCTTAACTTCACCACTTTCTCACTACCATAATACCATTTCATAAACCATCACACTAACTTATATCAAAATTTCACTTCATTTACTCCATATAAAGTTTCAACTATACAAAATTTCATCTTTACATTACCTACTAAAAATCCCTATAATAGCATCAAGAATCCTATATTTCATAATCAAATAACTATTTGATGCATTTAGAACATATATTAAATAAAATCATAACCTAATATTAAATGTTCTTAAAATTTTCATAAATCCTGTTTTCTTAATTTATGTAAGTCTAAAGCCTTAGAGTTAAACACTTACTTACTTGTTCTCTGTATTCCCTTCCCAAGATTCTTCCAACTTTTCTTTTTTTTTTTTTCCCACGAATTTCGGCAGAGGCAGGGACGGCTCCTTTGCTTTCCTTTCTTTCTTTTGCTTTTGTCTTGTTTTTGCTTTGGTTTTGGTATCCCCATTTCTTACAATTTTCGCGTAATAACATCTGGAAATTTCTTACAGCTATCCCCATTTTCGGGTAAGATTTATTGTACAATGTTACTTTGTGGAAGCTTACTTTGTGGAAGCAGGAAATTAAAAACATGAAATATGACAGGGATCTATACTTTTGACATGGATAATAGCATTCATGTTCTTGAGATTGATTTGGAAAATGATAATTAGTTCTTTAGCATCATGGAATATACCATCATAGAATGCTTGTTTCAAGATTCATACTGCAAAATATATAGTTACAGTGACAGAAATGGAACTGATTTGAGTTTGCAGGGTAAAAGCAAGGCTTCTTGTATTTTATTGCACAAGCAATAAAAAGATTGTTATAATGGTAATCCTAATCCCATAATCTGTTACAAAGATGCATTTTCTTGTGATGAATGGTTATTTTTTCTGTTTCTCAAATTGAAAGAACATTGGGTTTTAGTTTCTGATTCTGCTTATAGTAAATTCATCAAATGCTCGCAAGCTCGTCATATAAATGTTTAGAAGTGAGTGCTTCTAAAAGGTGTCTCTACTTTAGACGGTCGCTTTTCATGCAGCGCAAAACTGCATGAAAATAATCTAATGTGCCGCCAGACGCTTAGGTGACGATTATTGGTGGATCATCACTTCGTAATTCAATATATATTTCATTAAAAATAAAAAAAGCTATATGTAATCATTTATCGTATGTTAAAGTAACATGTTGAATATTTTAGACACTTCCATTAAGTGTGCTCTTCCGATCTACTTGGTTGGTTAATACACTTCTCGTAAACTTTCTTTTGAAAGTAATTGAATAAAGAAACTTGACAGTATAAAACACCACACATTGCAAGAAAAAAAGAAATGTAGAGTTTGTCCCGAGCTGAAGGTTTCCGTTGTTTTGCAACCTAAAATCAACGGCTAGAAGATCAACGAGCGCCATATATATCAAAATCCTAGCAGGTGCTGAATTAAATAAGCCTTCAACAATCAAGGCAGTCGGGCCCGTCTCACTGTAAACATTGTTAATTATTCCAATGCCAATAACAATTCTGAGGGGCGTCATCAGAAAGAAGAAGAGTGCCGTTATTGCAACAGCCCGTTCGTGACGTGAAGTTATCTGTTTTCTAGCCATTAATGATTAGAGAAATCAAATTATCACACTAGCCAATCAATGATTGAACCAATCAAAAGTAGGCCACATTATAAGATGGAAGCTCAAAAGAGATTAATATGTGAAACAGGGAGAAGAAATATCATTTTCTTAACGCAGCAATGCCTTTGAAGAATTGGTGGAAGCTTAACGCAGCAATTAGTGGTCTTATCATTTTCGGGCTTTCTGAAGCACTGACTGCGATACCTATGATCACTGAATAATGCACTACAATTCCCCACCTCCAACACCTACATTCAACCAAATCATCATCTCAAAATAATTAGATAGATAAAAAAAAAAGAAGCTATATATAATCATGATCTCAAAATCTATACATAAAACATATAGATAAAACAAACATGAGTATGTTAATTAAGCAACAAATAAAAACACAAGAGAGAGTAGAAAAACATGCTCACTCTACGTATCTTGCTTAGTTTTTTACATTGAGACAAAGATAACCGGAATTGATGCCTGGAAATTCAATAAAGTTGCATCTAGTGTGTTTGCTTCTATAACCAAGCCGAGTAGAGTAAAAAGCAATTTAGCCTAATATTGCAATAAATGCCACTACAAATTTTAGTCCTCCCACCACATACAATAGACAAAATAAATAGCTACACCACAATAAATTTACATCTATAACCAATACAAGATAAAAATGTAACAACAAAAAAAATTAAAATAAAACAACATTGTGGTGCACGCTTTTTAGATATCTTCCAATAACCGTTGGAGTATTACCACTATGGCTAGGGGTGGACAATAGGTTGGGTTGAGCTAGTTTTGGCTCAAAACTAACTTAACCCATTTTGATTTGGGTTGAGATGCTAGATAACTAATCCAAATCACTTATTGGCAGAAAAAAAAAAAAAAAAAAAACCCAAATAGCTTCAAGTCGGGTTGGGGAGATTTGGATTGAGTTTTATACCCGCCCCGCCCCCTTTTTAACTTTCTTCTTTTTCCTTTTTCCCCATCCCTCCCAGCCTATACGTTAGTTTTATACCTCTTTTTTTTTTCTTTTAACTTTCCATTATTCTTCTTTTTTCCTTTTCTCCCCCGCCAATACGCTAGGCTTTGATTAAATGTCTTTTGAGTTTTCTACTTATTTTTTCCCTTTCTTTCTTTTTTCTTTTCTTCTTTCTCACCCCTTACCCTAGATGTGTAAAACTAATTTGGTTGAAAGCAATTAGTTTAGGCTATTTTGGTGCACGTAACTATATTAAATTTCATGTTGACCATTTATAAAAATTGTTATGTAGTTGACAATTGTTAATAAGAAAAATTGACATGAAATTTCATTTGCCTCTACCAAATTTACATGTTGAGAAAAATACTATTAAGTTAAATTCCATCTAGTTGGCATATCCAAAAATACAAGTGATTTGCAACCAATTTTCTCTTCAACTGCATACTCTTTCAATCTTTCAATTTCTCTTCAAAATTGATTCTATTATTCTCTTCTATCCCAAGCATTCGACTGTGCAGGAATCTTGGGGCAAAAAAAAAAAATAATAATAATAATACAAAACCATCCTATTAAACTAGTAGAAAGTTGTAATTGACTTTATCTTTTATGAAACCCATCCTTTACTCTTAGCATGAAGAATGATCATTCTTTGGCCATTAAGAAGCAAGAATAAACATAGTAAAAAAGCACCCAGAATACAAAAGAGAAAAAAAAGGATTGCAGATCGGAAGAGCACACGTACGACTTGGGTGTTTCGGTAGTTAATACACACTCAAAACATGGCAGAACAAATTCATACTGAACAAATTCTACTTGTAACCAAGTCCAACTAGGAGATTTTTGCCTCAAAGCCTATAAATGTACTCCCATATTCATAACTTTCTCAACAATTAGCAATAACTATCCCGAACCCGAAGTCGGTAAGTTCTTGC
>CAVNYN010247633.1:0-14095 GCA_963692815.1 Nyctanthes arbor-tristis
GGGTCACTTGGCCCAGCCAAGACTCCCGAAATTTCTGGAAATTTTCTCTCTTTTTTTTTTACCAAATTCTTGTTTCCACTTTAATCCTAAATTTTGTGTGCACATTAAATTGGGTCCTTATATTTTTAATCGACTTCATAGAATGGATAATTTAAAAAAATTGGGATGTCACAGCCCCTCCCTTCACTGCTGAAGCTGCCAGAAATGGCAGTTTTTTTTTGTTGTGGGGTGGGGCTTCCCTCTTCAGTTTCCTTTTTTCTTTTTTTTTTATTTTTATATATTTTTAAAATTTTTAAATTTCTTTTTTTTTTTAATTTAAGGAGTAAGGGTATTGAGGCCAATTACTTAACGAAATTTTGGATGGATTCTCTCAAGAGGGACTTTTTGTGAGTATTTATGAAAAGTTGAGGACCCAGAGCGCTAAGAAAAAGGTGAGGGACCTTTTGTGAAATTAACCCTTTTCTTTTATTTTTGCTTGTGCACTCACATGACTATTCTTGTTCTAAAAAATTCCAGTACTTCAAGAGTATGAAAGACTCAATACTCTAAACAAATAAAAATAAGATAAATGTGTATAGAGTCTTTAATTTAAACAATAAATTAGATCATATATATCCACTTGACAGTTTTCTATTTACTTAGAGTACCAATGGTAGAGATAGAGGGTCAAACTGGGCCTCAACCCACCCCTGTATCGGCTTAATACCATACCATGTAAACTGAGATGAGATAGGGGCCATATTGGGCCCCAATCCAGAGCTATCTCGGCCAAACTATGTATACTAAAACAAATTAGGGAAATTACCCACCCTATTGAGGAAATTAAACATGAGTTCTTTACATGAAACCACCCTTTATAATAGAATTTTAAAAAATACTACTAAATTAAAAGTCCGATCTCAAAAATATCATTTTCTATTTCAAAACTACCCTAAACCAATTTGAATTAAAATTTAATTCTTTATTAATTATTAATTTTTATAAATTATAATTATAATAATTACTTAAAATATAAATTTCTATAAAAAATAGTCATATTTATGTAATGCCAACAACACTTTTAACTCGAAACCGCTGTCAATTGCCGACGCTGCCATGCCACAAATACAGTAGCAATGTTATCATTCAAAAAATATAGGAATATAACAAAATAAAAAAAAAACCAACTGGTAACAAAATAACAAAATGATAGGAAATGAAAACAAAATGATAACTGGTCACAAAAAGATAAAATACAGGAAAATAACAAAACAAGGATGATAACATAGACAAATAAGCAAAAAAGCATCAACTGATTGATGGTAAAAACCTTGATAAATGGTAACATTGGAAAATTAAAAAAAAAAACCAACAAAAAGATGGTAACAACCCCGGTAAATAATAATAAAATGATTTTAAAAAAAGAAGAGATAAAATAATCAACTAGGGTTTTGAGCCGCCAAGTGTGAAAATTCTAAAAAAGAACAAAAAAATTAAGGTGAAGATTCAAAAACAAATAAATTAATTAATTAAGGAGTATATCCAGCCGCCAGAATGTTCTAGCGGCAATATCAATAGCAGGTGGTGGGGCGCCGTGGCGACGATGGCTGTGTGGCCGAGGGGGTTGTGGTGTTTGAGTTGGGTTATACACACACACACACATACACGTATATATGTAGAGATATTTATATACACACCAATATATATACTCTAGGGAATAAAGAATAAATTAATATTAAGTAGCTGTTTGATTATCATTATTGACAATGATTTATAATAAGAAATTATAATAAGGTGAAATGAATGGTGTAAATTTAATAGAAGTTTGAAATTTGTAGTTATAAATGAGCAGTTATTTTTTTGACAATTTAAATGAGTAATTGTTAAATCAATGATCAAATCAGTGATAGGTGAAATTATAAAGAAATTTAATAAAGAGAATCAAAAAAGCTCTAAAATTAATTACAACGATTTATTAAAATAATAAAATGATAAAATAAAATAAAATGATTTATTAAAATAAAATAAGTAATGGTATAAAAATAATGCAATGGGTATAATTACAAATAGTTTAATACCATAGCGTATAAATGATGAGACTAATAAAAAAAGAGGTAAATTGTTTAATGAGGAAATTAAACATCTACCCCTTTTTTTGTATTATCATTTTTACACCTTCATGTCAAATTATTTACTTTTATACCCCCATTGTATTACTTTTATAGTATTAATTATTTTATTTTAATAAATAATTTTATTTTGTCTCACCATTTTTTAATATTTAATAAATCATTGTAATTAATTTTAATATTGATATATTTATTTATATATAGGTGTGTATATAATTATCTCTATATATATACCCTAACTCAAACACCGCAACGCCCCACCACCCGGCTGTCG
The DNA here is from genome assembly GCA_963692815.1 of Nyctanthes arbor-tristis. Lineage (NCBI taxonomy): Eukaryota > Viridiplantae > Streptophyta > Magnoliopsida > Lamiales > Oleaceae > Nyctanthes > Nyctanthes arbor-tristis. The sequence goes on from CAVNYN010247633.1 coordinate 2,383, forward strand.
CCGCCGCCTCGCGCCCCACCACCACAAACCTCCCACTGCAACCGCCATCGTGAACCTCACTACCCGCTGCTCCCACCACCACAACATGCTGTCGCCTAGCATTATAACACCCCGCCATATTCGCTGCAGCCGCCGCCGCGGCGCACCCCAACACCACAACCTACTGTCACTACCTGGAATTGTGTTTTTCTTTTACTAAACATTTTGATAGTGATTAGTAAAGTCCCTTGCTGTCTTTTCTTGAAAACTTTTTAGCCTGCTTTATGTACATAAATGAGGGATTGGAATCACTTGTTTTTCTTTGATTTGTACTGTTGACCGAAATCCTAAAGCGTAATGGAGGGTTTTCTCTATTGTAATATGTCATTAAGCAGGCTTCCCTTTTTTACATCGTCTTCTTTCACGCACATGAATGCAATATGAAATCTCTGCTTTTTCTGCTTTTCAATTTAGCTTCTTTCCAATCATGATGATTTCAGTGGCCACGAGAGTTCTGCGTGTATCAATTTGATCTGGCACGTAACGGAGCATTTGATGAACTGGGCGTACTCCCCTGTTTGTATTCACTAGAGGGTGTTTAGTTTTTACAAATATTAAGTTATTTTCCTTTTATTGTGAAACTAGGGAAATGACGACAATATATTAATAATGAATACAAATATTATTGGATCTAGCGCACTAGTGTTTGATGTTGTTGCTGCTGCTGTAGCGTCTGAGAGATGCTGCAGCAACGCCATACTGTTTGATGCTCCCACCGAACAGTTCCGGCGGTGGAATCTGCATTTTTCTTTTTTTTTTTTTTTCACTTGGCGGCTAAAACCCTAGTTAGTTATTTTATCGGGGTTGTTACCATTTATCATGGTTGTTACCATCCTCCGGTTGATTTCTTTTTTGTTTAATTTTCATATGTTATCATTTATCGGGGTTGTTACTATCTTCCGGTTGATTTTTTTCCCATTTTAATTTTTGTATGTTACCATTTATCAGGGTTGTTACCCTCTTCAAGTTGATTTTTTTTCCTATATTCTATCACTTTGTTATCAGTTATCGGGGGTTGTTACCATCTCGTTGTTTATTATTGTTAATGTGATATTTTCTAGGGGTGGTAACATTTGTTTTTCCAAAAGGTAACATTGTTTGTGTGTTTGTGCCATGGCGGCGTTGGTAGTTGGCGGTGGTCTAGAGTTGAAAGTATTGTTTGCGGTACATAAAGATGACTATTTTTGTATTGAAAAAAATTTCTACTTTTAGTATATTATAATTATAATTTATAAAAAATAATAATTAAAAAAGAATTAAATTTTAATTAAAATTAGTTTAGAGTAGTTTTGAAAGAGAAAATGATATTTTTACAATTACTTTCAATTTAGGGTATTAGTGAGTGATTTTTATGCAAAGAACCCTTGTTATTTTTATTTATTTTTTGTTTATACTAGATTCATACTCGTGCGTTGCACGGGAAGAATATATATAAAATTATTAAAAATAAATAATAAAAAATTTTATAAGTTTTTAGTTTTTTCGTATGGTGAAAGGCTACATCACCTACCTAGTATAAGGAATAATTAACTTTTAATACCAACCAAATAATAATGAAATTTTGTTTTTATCATGTTAGTGTGACTATTATTTATAGTAAATTTTAATCCGATTGTTATCGATCTCGCAAATAAGTATTATTTTATTTTTTTAGCACTATTTTAGATAAATAACGTTGTACGAAATAAATGTTAGTTAGGCGGTATCATGTACTCTGACAATATTTTTTATTCGAAACCCATAAAGCCTGACAACATGAAGATAATATATATAAATTAGTAATATATAAAAGTAGTCATATATTTGTTTTAGGGAAAAGTAGTCGTAATTTTTAATACTGATACCTGGAAAAATTAAGAAAAAGATTACAATTATAATTTTCAGTTAACTTAAACTAACGATGTGTGTGTCTTTGTGTGTGTGTTTATTTCAATAAATTATAAATTATAAATTTGTGGTTCAAATTGCGCTCTAATGGTTAAGATACTCGTCTGAAGGTCTCGAGTTCGAACCACGCATGCCCCTCTCCAAATTTCCCTCTCCCATATCCCCTTATAGATAAAAAAAAAAAGAAAAAAATACAAATTTCAAGCATGTAGACAGTTATCCTTCGGTTAGATAATTAGATAATTAAATTTATCCATAATTTAAGCAATTGAATAATGATAATTATTTATTAGTGATTAAATTGAATTGTGAATCTAATTCATTATTATATTCTATTATTTTATTTATGAAATTTGAAATTAATTTATATTGTCACAGTTACCCCAAAAAAATAGTTTGAACAAAAAAATAAAAAATTTATGGCCCGATTTGATTAAGAAACAAGAAAAAGGCTTGAACTTAATTATCCATAGACATAAAAGGAATGAAATTAAAACATAGCATAGGCATCAAATCAAAGTTTTCAGAGTCAATTGAAATTTAGATGTTTAGGTTTGTGTTCGTAAAATAAAATAAAAATACGATAGGCGACGACATAAGTGCTTGGCTATTCATATACTTAAACATTTAAGTGATATTGATTTAAATTTAAAAAAGACTTTTTAGGTAAAAAAAACAAAAAGAAAAGAAAATTAAGATGAGATGCAAGATTAGATAAATGAATAAAGTGGAAGAAAATAATAAAAAATTGAAAATTATAAAATATCACTCAGCTTACCCTAATAGGAAATAAAATCTCAAGAAAGCCCCATATTAACAAACTTTTGGCTAGAAAAGTACACTACAAAGGTACTGTAGACTAATTTATTTTAATATTTATATATTATTTATTACTAGGGTTATTTTCACTCTAGGGCCCCAACCTTTTAATTTTGTATCAATTTTGTCCCCATTTTTTTGGGCCTACTAAGTCCCCAACCTTTTATTTATTATCGTATTACGTCCTCAACGTTACATTTCGTCCCCAATATTTCAATTTTCACCATTAATATCTATCAAAATGACTATTATACTCTTGATTCTTTATTTCCACTATAGGTCCTCAATATTTAATTTCTATATAATTTTGTCCTATTATTTTTTGAGCGCGTAGAAATCTAACTTTTATTTTTGTCATATTATATCTTCATTAATACTTTTAATACTAACATTTTAATTCTTACTATTAATATCTATTAAAATTTTCATTCAATTCTGTTAGAGCGAGTTAGAGTATATGGATTTCTTGTTTTATACTGTTCTTTATGTTTTATTTAAATAATTAATAATATAATGAAAATTTTAATAGATATTAACAGTAAGACTGAAAATATTAGTATGGAAAGTGTTACTGGGGATATAACACTTCTGTCATCAATCTTTCAATTACTAATGTTAATTCCAATTGAAATTACCATTATAACATTAAAGTTCCAAACTTGATGAATACCTAATCCATGTAAAAAAAAAAAAAAATTTCCAATCTGAGAGTCAATGCAACAAATCATGATCACATATCATGTAATAGATATAGATCAACGTGAATCTACAAAAAAATTATTTTCATTTTACAAAAATGAAACCAAACTCCGATCTCTAATTCTAATTTTTTATGGATTCAAAATTAGTGGATCATATTGGATTGAGATGGGTAACAAACTAAGGGCAAATTAAGGTGAAAATAAAAAAGGGGAGACAAGAAATTAAATTAGGATTAAAGTATTATGGTATTTTTTTATAAATCAAAAATCAATTCCGGGGCAGATCTAATGATCTTATTCATCACGTGATTTGTGATAGTCATAAAATCAAATCTGATTCGCCATGTTGATACTTAGATCGACAACTTTCTCTGGCATAGATTTGATATCCATCGAGACTGTTATAGATAGAGTTTTTCTGTTATCATTATTTCCAACTGTTGTCATTGGGTTGTTTTTTAGTATGTCAAAGTATGTGAATTTCTTATTTTAACAGTAAGAATTAAAATGTTAGTATGAAAAGTATTAATGGGGATATAACATTATAAAAATAAAATATTAGACTTATAAGCGCTCAAAAAATAATGAGGACATAAGTAAATAGAAATTGAAGGGTTGGGGATCTATAGTCGAAATAAAGTATCAAGGGTATAATAATCATTTTGATAGGGGTTAATAGTGAAAATTGAAAGGTTGGGGATGAAATGTAACGTTGGGGACTTAATACGATAATAAATGAAAGGTTGGAGACTTAGTAAGCCAAAAAAAGAATGGGGACAAAATTGATATAAAATTGAAAGATTGAGAAGCTAGAGTGAAAATAATGCTTATTAATATTTAATTAAATTTTACTTATAAATACCTACTCTAACCACCCCACCCCCTGTTGGCCGGAAGCCGGCCTGCTGCCAACGCCAACGGTTGGAATCTACGCCACCAACTGCCGGATTCTAGCAATTTTTTTTACTCTTTTTTTTTTGGCTTTTTTTCCTTTCTCTATCATTCTTTTTAAATTTTTTCTTTTTTTTAAGTGGTGATGTTGGAATCTTCTTCTTTTCTTTTTTTTTTTTCATTTTTGTTTTTGCATTTTTCTTTGTTTTTCATTTTCTTTTTGTAACATTTTTTTGACAAAGTGTGCTACATGAAAAACAATATATTGGGTTTAGGGTTTTTTACATCTAGCATCCTCAACCTTTCACATTTTTACGGATTACGTCCCCAACCTTTGTTTTTCCTTTTGTGCGTCCATAACCTTTAAAAAAATCCCATATTTCGTCTTTGGTGATGAAAACCGTCAAATTCCACTGTGAAAGTGAGAGGAATTTTTCGGTAATATACAAAAAATTGATATTTTAATGTAAAAAGAAAAGCCAAAAAAGAAAAAGAAAAAGAAAAAGAAAGGGGGAGTGGGGGAGGACTCCACCCCTTTTACAATTTCCGGCAGTCGAAGGGCCGCTGGAAATGACAGCTGGGCTTGCTACTGGAATGGCAGCACGCACAGGTGAGGTTTTGTTGCCATTTCTGATTGGCTTGCCGGAATGGCAAAAAAGGTGGGGAGTCTCTCCCATGTTCTTGCTGCCATTCGGCAACAAGCACATAGGGAGACTCTCCCTTTTGCTGCCATTTTCACTGTGCTTATTGCCATTCTGGCAGCAAGCGCAGCTGTCATTTCTAGCAGCCCTTTGGCTGGGTTGTCGGAAATGGTCCCTCTTTTTTTTGTTGCTTTTTTTACATTAAAATATCAATTTTTTATATATTACCGAAAATACCCTTGACATTAACGGTGAAATTTGACTGTTTCTGTCACCAGGGACAAAAAAGGGGATTTTATTAAAAGTTAGGGATGTAATCAGTAAAAAAGTGAAAGATTAGATACACTAGGTGTAAAAAAACCCTTAGGTTTATTACGTGTGTAATAAGTTATGTAAGCTACATAATTAGTTATGTTATTTGTGTAACAAACTAATGTAAAACACATGGCAGTATGGATCAAGGGAGAATTGGACTAAAAATCGGGTTTGAAATTTGGGTGTTTTGGCGTTTGGTGCAGAATTTAACATATAATACCTTCTCGGAAGCTATTTTTTTGACTTTTTTTAATTTATTTTTTTAAATATTTTTGACCATAGGGCTTGTCGATGGATATTTAAATACCGTTCAAACTTGTTTTGATCATTCATTACTTAATAAAAAATTATGTTATTTGCATAAAAATCTCATTTAACAAGTTATATTATTGATGTAATAACTAATGTTAAAATAGTATATCATCATTTATTATATGAATTGAAAAGTGAAATAATTTATACTATATGATTTAAAAAGAAAAAATGATTAACAAGAAAAGAGAGAAAATAAAGAAAAAAAGGGATATAAGAAAAGGAAAAAAATTCGGTCGGCGGGGTCGCCGGAATCTGGCCAGCCGACCGAGGGGGTGGGGTGTGGGTTAGCGGTTAGGGGTTAGGGGATGGTGTGAGGGTATTTAAAAAGATATTTATTAAAAAGAAAAATAATAAAAAAGTTAAAAACACAAAAAATATCATACATTGTTGCATATGTAACACATGACAATATTATATGGTATTTTTGAAATTTAAACATTTACTAAGCACGTATAAAAAAATTTTAAAATAGGAAGATAAATGTGAAAAAATCTCAAAAAATTTTTAGGTTAAAGCATTGGGCTCAGCCTTTTTAAAGTTGGGCTTGGAGCAGTTAATTGGGCTCGATGGCAAGAAGCTTTCGACCCAAGTCGTATCATTCCAACCCAAAAAACAAACAAAGCCTGTGAAATTTCCAAAAGGAATCAGAAACTTGTCGATTCTTTTGCTATCGGTTCCGACTTCTGACCGGCGACCTCAATTACAGCTCCGGTGAAAGGCGGTCCGGCGACGGCTGGAGGTAGGCGGTTGGTTTCTCCTCTTCTAGGCATTCTCCCTTCCAGGTAAATTCTAGCCCTAATTCCTAACTTTATTTTGCCCTAACTTAAGCTTAGGTGAAATTATAATGTGGAAGGATAATGAAAATTAAACAAGCTCTCGAGATAGTACTTGACAATTTTGTTCTCTTATGCTGATTGCGCTTTCATAACAACATTATATTTTTCTTTTTCCCTACTTTAGTTCACTGCTCCTTTGATGCAGGTGGGAACCTTAGCTGCTTCTCCAAAGACACAGTAAGAAGATCAGGTTCTTTTTAATGTTTGTTTCTTCAGAAGTCATGTGTTCAATCTAACTTAGTTCAGACGTGAAAAATACCCTGGGTGACCAAAAAATAGTTTTAACTTCTACCGGTAGGATCTATGCGAGTTTAAAGCTTAATAGTTTAATTTCTTATTATTCCAATCAAGTCTGGTAAAGATAAATCTCGGAGGCCCTTACCCTATATTTAGAAGATGTTTGGTAATCTTGGCTTCCTTTATTTGTTAACGTAATGTGCTATCTTACTAATCATTATTTATTATTGTTTTGCAGGCCACGGTTACACAACTTTGTGATATTTACTTGCCATTGGATTATTATGCCAGTTATAACTTTTTACCCAATAAAGCACAGAAGTTGATCCGTTCTGGGTCTAATAAGCAGGTTTGGCCACTGCATCTTGTTTCACTCCAAATTTTAAGTTATGAGGGAAATCGTCACAGTCCAATTTGGAAGCTTTGCAAACTACGTTGGCTCTCACTTTTGGAATTTCCAGGTGCCAAAACTTAAGCTCTTTTATGTTCATTGCGATCAATATTTATTTATTTATGTTTACTTGTCTGTGATGTTTTTAAGGTTGCAGCCATAGACAGTTCTATTTTTTTCTTCTGATCTTCAATTTTGGTGTTGTTTGGTGAAGCTTGAAGTTATGAACAAGCAGCAGTTAGAAGTAGTTTCCGGAAGGGCCTTTTAATGTTTGAACTATGGCTCATGAATGGACTAGTAAATTGAACACTTGACTAGTTTTTGTGTTACTCTTAGTGATTCTGGTATAGTATCTGATTTTATTTGATGGATTCAGAAAGTTTCTGGAAGTCCAGATATATTTGATTCAATCTTCTGGCGTTTCTTTAGTTATTAAATCTCATTTCGAAATAGTGAATCATTATTGTTATTGATGTTATTATTATTATTATAATTATTTTTATTATTCTATCTTTGAATGTTGAAGGATGAATTGCTTGGACTGGCTGACAACCCAGAGAGTGACTGTGTATTAAAAAATCACAATCTTGACATGAATGTTCTCTACCGTAGTGGTGAGACTCATCAGGTAAATCCACTTGCCTAACCTCAGCAGCATAATTGGGACATTCCTTCCTTTCCTGTTTCTGATTATCAGTCACTTTTGTCATCTCCCGCGACCTGTGATTTCAAGGGGAAATGGTGATAAGCTCTTTGTTTCTTGTGCGTTTATCATTTTCAGGGTATTCCCACATACACTCCACGCTTGGTTTCGGTTGATTTTCAAGGTATGTAAATGTTTATGTTTAAATTTTAAACCATCACAAGCTTTTTCCATGGCCTTTGTGGTCACTTACATTCTAATTGAACTTATTGTACTATTAATATCTGAATCATTATGTTGACACATATAATGAAGAGATCATAAGATAAATTCTCTCTATTTTTTCCCCTTTTGTTTTGTTTTGTTTTGTTTGTTTTTCCCCATCTGTCACCATGTTGAAAAGGTCAAATGATAGCTTTATTGGTTATAAAATTTGAGGCGTGTGATTTCTAATGTGATTTGGCATCTGGGTTTGGTACCCTACAGTACCAGAAGAATTCAGTGTCTTCCCTCTTTTTATCAGCATTTCTTTTTCTATTCAATAATTAATTCTATCTCTGACACATGACATGCAGAACAAACTAGACTCATGTGTAAAAGAAGTATCATAGAATCGTACACTCTGTAAGTGCTAATATATGGAGCTGAAGGCCTTTGTTTATAGGGTTCAAACTTCAAAGTATCCCTAATCCTATTCCTAGGATAAATCGGAAATTTCATTTTCGTGAACTTTTTATTTTATAATTAAGACCCAGTAAATAAAAAAGAATGAAACTTTTGTCAAATATATTCAACTTCTTTCTTTCATATACCAACTAATTTATTAGGCTAATTGGCACTAAACATCCCTAGCCTTTATTGGTTTTGTGCAAAACATGTTTACCTATCAATTTTTGGCATTGGCTACCCTCAAAATGCCTTTCCTTGCTAAGAACATCCCTACCGTTAAAATTAACTCCCAAAATATGTCAACTAATGTTTAGAAACTAATATTCAAGTGTATTTTGTTCCGATAACTTTTTCCCGCCAAAAAGAACTTGGCAACTGCCCAGTATTACAGTATGCAGTTGCTCAATTATGGAATGTATACTTGATTTTGCAATAAAATGAAAAAATACACCCACCAAAAAAAAAAAAAAAAGGAATTTGAGTCATAAATGAATTATGAACTTGCGTTTCTTTCCCTGAAGCTTTGCACAAGAATAACATTTTATAGAAAATAAATCATATACACAACCCAAGTCAAAACCTATCAACACACAAGGGAACGTTTCAAGATTTGACTAGTTTGTTTTTCCCCTCTCCCCTCTCCTTCAGCAAGGGTTTCTTCCTCGTCTTCTACTTCTCCGTTCTCTGTTTCCTTGTTTATAACTTTATATAGGTTTTCGTTTTCTCTCCTAAGATTATGTTTGGCATCAATCAAATAATCATGGATTTTGTGGGATGACATAAATACCCTTGGAGAGTAGTTTCCAAACGTCACTTAATGGAATTTGGGGCTAATTAGACGGAAGGGATGTTTTTCGCAAAGAAAGGTCAATTTGAGGGTAGCCAATGCCAAAAGTTAATAGGTAGGGATGTTTTGCACAAAACCTATCAAAGGTAGGGATGTTTAATGCCAATTAGCCAATTTATTAAGTTCAATAGAACATTAATTCATTTAATTGTTTTCTTTCACATATATCAACTTATTACTTAGTAAGTTAAATGAAAGTTGTTAACTATATTCAATTTTCTCACATGTACATTTTCAGGGAGAAAAAACTGGGGGTGGGGGGGTGTTGTATCCTTGTACATATACCTAGAATTGGATCATAGCATACCCCTGTATCTTAAACTCTGAATAATCAAGAATCTCTGCTGTCAAACAAAACAAGAACTGACAAGTTCTTCAAAAATAAAGATAATTTATTGAAAAGTAATTTTATTCATAAATTGAAGGGTAAAGAATACAATAAATAAGCCGTCTATTTTTAGGGCCCAAAGTATACCTAATCCTAGAATAAGTAGGAATGAAGTCCTAACTTGAAAAAGGAAAGGAAAATTAATAAAACGGAACACTTAAAATTGTACTAGTCCAATAATTAAAGCAATAATAAAAATTCTAGTATTAACTAATTCCTTTTCCTTCTAGATTAGAATAAACTTTCCATGTTGCATCAATCTCACTCTTATATATATGCACCCTTATCCTGCATCTGTATCCGAATTTGAGCAACATGAAAATTTCACACTCTAAAGCTGAAATTCTTTTCATTCTTGTATAATGCACATTGATTTTGTTATTGACTGTATCTGTCAATTGAAAGGCACTAAAATTATAGGCTCTACATGTTATTATTCTGGTACTATAAAATGATTATTCAAATTCAAGGGCAATTGACGAGATCATTCGTCAATGGTCAGGATCGCTAGGATCCGTGAGCTCACATGGAACTCTGTACAATGAAGCTGCAGTTCCACCAGGAGATGTTTTAACATGGTAATACTTTGTCTATTTTGTTTTTACTATTGTAGATTGTTATTTTTCTTTAGAAGTATGCTATGAAGTAATTCAAGGGCTCGTAACTTGGTCATTGTGTTTCCGTTTGGTGTTGGCTATCATGCATAAAATTCTGCCTTGGTCCATAATAATACTAATCAATGTGATTTGTCTTTCTCATTTTTGTTTTGTGATAGTTATTTTTTAAGTTATTTCTTCTGGTTTAGCTGTAATCAGCTATAGTCCGTGTACTGATACTTATCTTGTTCCCAATTAAAGCCAGTCTGTCTTTTTATTTATTGTGAAATAATCTTTGATGGTCCTGATTATGAAAACTGGTGAAATATGTGAATTTTCAATTTTCTTTGAATCCATAACAATGTCCACTTTAAGTCAGCTGCTCCATTTCTTAACTCTGGATGTACTAGTTGCTAGTTCTTGTTAAGTAGCATGTAGAGATGATATTGTTTTGCCCTCTGATTTAGCATTTATATGAATTGAATGTCTCCAGATCAATTTGTAGGACTGGTGGTGTCACAACCCAAGCATCTGAACCTTTAAAGAAGAACCTGTTCTTGGAAAGTTTATACTTGGAGGATGAAGAGTTGGGTAACACTGGTTTTGATAAGGAGAAAAATGATTCAAGGGGTGAAATTCAAGATAAAGACATTGTTGAATGTCTGGAAAATGGAGTTCGGTATTGGACAGACTTCTCAAAAGTTCATTATCACCCACGTAGTTTGTTTGAATTAAGTGGTTTATGGATGGACATTGAGGATTTCAACAATTACGGAGTTGGAAGAGATGCATTTTCTGGAGGCCTGCGTGGAGAAGAAATTAGTGAGAGGCTTCGTTTTTTTATTGAAGAATGCGATCACATTCAGGTGCTTCTTACACACAAGACCTCCTTCTTACAGTTTCTAGAACGTTTTGTGTGAAAATTGTCTTGTTCCTTTCACTTAATGAGTAATTTAAATGCAAGAATTCATCATCTTAAACAAAATTTGCATAAAACACTGCTTGTTCGCTTAGTTGTGAATTGCAATATAGGCTATTGCATTGCCAGATAATAAGGTGTCAAATAATATATGCCTTAAATATATAATACCCACAATTTCGCGTATACTTTGACATTATTTTCTTGACCTGTGCTTTATGAAATTATTAAAGTGCTTTATGAAATTATTAAACTGTCATATCAAGTGTGCCTGTATTAGTGCTTCTAGACTTTAAGTAAAGGACTTATCTGGCAATACGAAGGTCTAAGGGGTGTGATTGCTGATGTGAAGATGGAGATTTTTTTTCAAATGATTTTATCCGTTGGCGTGACAGCTGAGTCTGAGACTCATTAGTGAAATTGTCTGTATATTAATTGGATTATTCGTGGCAGCAAAAAAAATATATTTATGCTCAATGAATGTCAACTTTCACTGTTGAGTTTAGCTAATTGTTTTCATTTATGGGTTCACACACATGTTCTTATAATTGATGGGTTTGGTATATGGCCATTTGCCGA
>CAVNYN010247638.1:0-14857 GCA_963692815.1 Nyctanthes arbor-tristis
GAGGATGTTTACAAAAAGCTAGAATTAAGAATCAATTATATATCTTTTATTTAGTGTGTTTAAATTATGTTAGAGATAAGTGATAAGCATTTTAAGAAATCAGGTTTGTAAGACATTATATATAAAGCTTAAAAGTAAGAATAATCTGATTCTTTTATTTAGAGTGTTTGAATATTGTAAGAAATAAGAGAAAAGAATCTTAATAAATTATGTCTGTGAGACAATGAATATAGAAAATGAAAATTAAGAATAAGTTAATTATTCTATTTAGGGTGTTTAAATCTTGGATTGGATAATAAAAAAAAAGTATAAGAAATTAGGTATGTGAAATGAGATATATAGAAGGCTAAAATTAAGAATAAATTACTTCTTCTATTTAGGGTGCTTACAAATTGGATTAGACTAAATAACATAATTATAAGATGTCCATTATGTGAGAGGATATGTATAGTAAGATAAAATTAAGAATCAATTAAATCTTTTATTTAGGGTGTTTAAATTCTGGTAGAGATATATAAATAGCAATTTAAGAAATTAATTATATCTTTTATTTAAAGTGTTTAAATTTTGTTAGAGACAAGCGAATATCAGTTTAATAAATTAATTCCCTTTAATTACGAAATTTAACGATGATATAAATAAGAAAAATTAAGCCATAATAATATATAATTGTGATAAGTCAAATACAGAGAATTTGGTTAGTATATATAGTAACAATTAAGAATAAATGATTTAAGTTACCATTTTCTAGGATAAGCAATATTAGGCAAAAGTATAATAAATAAAATTTAAATTAAGAACTTCTATTTACCAAGTAATAATATATTCTATAATATTTAAAGAATATAAACAAACTAGTTTAATATTAGAGGAAAACATTTATTTAAAATTAATTCAGCATGGATTATTTTCTTATAATGAGGTATGATTGATATCAAATAATGCCGAAACAAAATCAAACAAAATATGTTGAACACTCATATTCAATTGTGTATAATATGGGTGGATATACAAATAAAGATTTTGTTCACAATGAATCTCACATAACTATACAAATGTGTGAATACAAATCGGGTTATGTGTAAACAGATTTTGTATACAAATCTATATAGAGTATAAGATCTCAAAGGGGTTGTTCACAATGAATTATACATTACAAATCTAAATATGACTCCTCTTGAGGATTAAATGCCCTGATAATATCTGAAATAGAAAAATCCAAATATATCAGTAAAAATAAAAGAGGAAAATCAAATTTTAGCTTTACAGTACAATATTGTATAAATCACATGATCTGATTTCAAGCACGTACGGACCAATTCATAGTATACTACATGGCAAATACAACGAACTAATAACTAAACAAAGAACTAAAGAGCAAATTATAAAAGTATCTACTCATCCATCAATACCAACTCAATAATGCCAAGCTCTCCGTTTTGAAAAGGCATAGATCACTTTCTACACACAAAAGCTACATTCTTTAGAAGCTTAAATATCTATACACACAAATAAAAGGCGCAATTACTAGATTCTCAATGCAAACATTCAAATATAAAAGATACTTAAGCTATCAGATTGAATTGTTAACTTACCAAGTTTGATTGGATATTTGTTCGAGCATCAAACAAATACTATAGGAATAGCTAAATAAAACCCGAAGGGATCTTAAGACACCACATATGAATCAATCATACTATTGATCGGTTGATAATTCATTAAAAACAAATAAACCATTGATCGATTGAGAATTTTATTTAACGTAAGAGTTTGGAGACAACTTGAAAAAATCGTCCAAAGAGCATGGCCAAACGTCCACTTCAATGAATTCACGTGGCTGGTGAACTGCTAAGGCTAGTGAAGATACAAATTAAGAATTTGACTGAATTGTTTTGGGTTGAGAACTTGGATTCAATTTCGGCCGCTTATTGTTGGACATATGATGGTGAAGTTGATAAAAATATAATATAAGGTACGAAATGGAAAGTTTGGCTGCAAATGGTAAAATGGCTATTTATGGTTAATTGGTTAACATAGGGATTTGTAATTGGAAAACTATGATTAATAGTTTGCTCAATTATTAGAAAAATTCTGATTGATCAAATGGCATTGCACAATTTGATATGTCAAGAAATGAGGGTGAAAAGTGGATTAATTTGTGTGCTAAACAAATGAATTAGGTTATTAGTTTATACATAGATTTTTTTAATTATCTTTACAGTTATCATCAAATATTTGGATGAAAATAGGAAACCCATCCAAATATGGTTATTTGTTTGATTTAATTTATTTATCTATGACAATTGAAATTTACCTTTCATAAAGAGATATGTATATATAAAACTCAAGATTTTTAATTCATGATTTATGATTATCTCTTAATATGTTAAATTATCTATATCTAACTTAAATGCATAAATTTATTACAATTGTAGTTATTATTGATTAGACTATATATTGTAATCGGCACATTACATTGTTCATTATCTTTGCTAAAGCGCAATCTAATAATCTAGATTATAATAAAATAATGTTGAATTAAAACACTGCATACAGACTGATTATACTATTAATATTATAGTAAACATTTAAATCATGTGAATTAATCATGGGACGGACTAGAAAACTGAATTATAAAAAATAGTTATGTGTGATAATAAATATAAAAAAATTAATTATGCTTTAATTTAGATAATTAAAGATGGAATGAAAAGTAGGATAATGCCAAATTAATATAGATACTACGCAAATCTACAAAAGTTGAACGATATGTATAGAAAGATAAAATCAAGAACAAATTAATTACGATCTTTTGGTTTTTCAAATATTGGATTAGATAAGATAATCAGATTATTATAAGAAATTAGGTATCTAAGAAGATTTACATAGGAAGATTAGATTAACAATTAATCAATTATAAAAATAAATCAATAATAACAATGAACGGCCAATATACGAAGATGAAATGAAGGGCCACGATGCATTCACCAAATTTAGCAAGTCAGATGGGCAGAAAAATGAAATGAGAAAACTTTATTGCTTTTATATAGATATGTATATATATATATAGATATAGATTGAAAAAAAAAGGGGAGAATCTTTCACAATTTTCAAATTAAAAAAATTAACCAAAAAAGGAGAAAAATTAAATGGGTCAACAAGTGTACTGTAGAAAAAAGGTCAACAAGTAATTTTTTTAATTATTTTTTTTCTAGCAACCTGACCCAACACTTACGGCCCTGAAACCTGGTTGAGCACAAGGTGGGCATCAACAGATATCACAAGATAGCTCGTCTCAAATTCATTTCACTATCATCCCTAACTTTAACATTATTAGTACGGTGATTTCTATTGAATCAAATCGAGCTCCTGTCGTGATTATTTTTTATTGGTTCTTAAGCTCTGTATGGTAATCAGATTTGATCCATATAGAAAAACTGTTATTAGTAGTTTGTAGGAGAACTTTCCCCTCAAATAGGTAGGCTTCAGGCTTTGTAACAAAATAAACATTAGGGAACATTTACACAACAAAAGGACAAAAATTAGATACCATGTTTGTCAAAATCCCCATTGTAGAAAAGCCCACATGAGATTGAACCCATGCAGTTTGGGGCCATTTAGCCCACTTTGATTGTGAAGACCAGTGCCTTTGGCTCCTTAAAGAATAAAACGCCATTTTTATTTAGGGTTCTTTTGATAAATACCTCTTTTATTCACAAGTGTTTGGAAAAATATTTTTCTATTGAAACTAATTGTAAAAATGCCCTTTTTATTAGAAAATTGCCCCTAAACCAGCATTTATTAAATCTATTAAATTTATTTTTATTATTATTATAATAATAATAAACCACCACCAAAGTCATGGTTGTTGTGGTCTTCAATCACCACTACATCACTCCGTCTATTAAGTTAACACAATAAAAAAAATACTAACAACAATTAAAAAAACCCAGAAAAATATCGTAACATAAACCAAATTAAAAGCAAATTTGGTAACAAACACCAAACATTTATTGGGAAAAAAAATCTAAAAAAAGAAAAGGAATAAACATGCATTGAAAACTAGGGTTGTGCAAACAGGTTTCGGTCTCAAGTTTTTGAAGGACCAAGACCGGGACAAGCCCAAATGGTTTCGGTCCCGGTTTAGGCTCGGGTAATGAATTCGGTTTTTTCGGGCTTTTCTTGGTTTGTGAAAAAAATTTTCTGTAAACTTAGTAACTTAAAAATACATATAAACAAAATTTAAAACAAACAAATTGAAGTGCTTTATATGCAACAAAAGTATTAACATGCATCCGTAAGGTAGAAGTACTAGACTTGTATTTCTCATTTTTTTTATTTTAACAAATCTAAAATTATTAAATATTTGAAATATGTATCTTAAATTGGAAAATAAATGTAAAAATCATAAATATTATATATACTTTATAATTTTAATAATTTTACGATACAATTTTGATATTTTCAAAAGGCAAAAGATGGATAATTCCAACTTTATTATACATTTATGGGGATTATATATTACAAAAATGATGTAATTGTCAAAAATAAATAACACTTACCACTTAAAATAAAAGTAAGAAAATTCATTTTACACTTTTTACCAATAAGAAAGCCACTTAAATAAATGAGAAGATGTATAAGCACAATTCTCCACATGTATATATAAATATATATATATTTTATATAATAATAGCATATAACTTAAATAGAGTCAACAAGCATATTATAAATCTGAACAATTTTCTTTAACAAAATCTTTACAATATTACAAATTCTAGTAACATTATATATTAACACAATTGTTCTTGGCTATTGCTTAAAAAATAATAAAATAATAATAATTTTTAAAGAAGTTTATTGGCTAAAAAATTTCAACTTGAAAAAGAAATTTAGTGGTATTATTTTAACTTTTTAATTGTCCCATATTGAAAGTTTTGTAAAAAAGCAATATGATTGGAGTTTATAAATAAGATGACCCTTTGTGCAAGTGACTATGTAAAGGAAATTTTGTGGACTTTGAGGTAAATTAATAATTATCTTGGTCCTTTATATTTAGTTTTAAGTTAAATGATTGTCCCATATTGAAAATTTTGTAAAAAGGTAAAATAATTGGGGCTTATAAATTAGATGGACATTTGTGCAAATGACTATATAAAGGAAATAATTTTGATTCTTACCTCTTGGGTATTATGAAAAGTGAAAACCGAGTTTCAATTTAAAAAAAAAAAAAGAAAGAAAGTCAATCAGTCTTTGACCGAGTTTTCTGGTTTTCAAAAGAAAACCCGGACTGGACCGGTCTAGGATAGGACCGGACAGGACCGGTCATTTTGGCCCTGAAGCCCGGACTGGACCGGCCAGTTCGGTCCCGTTTCAGGCCGGTTCAACCGGTCCCTTTTTTTACACACCCTTATTGAAAACACCAAAATTATGGGGTAACAATCCAAAATGTAGATGTTACCATTAAAATAATAATAAGAACCATTGAAAAAACATCGTTACCACAATAACAGTCACAAAAACAATATGATAAACAGTAACCAAAAAAAAAAAATTTGTTAACAATTAAATCCAAACTACTGGAACAAATATAATAACATTTCCCAAAAAAAATCTTTATGCCAACAATCACAAAAAGTCCATATTTAATATCTGACTACAAGTTTATTATTAGCATTGAAATTTCATATTAACAGAAATTCAATGATAACAATACGTCAAATCTACATTGTTACCACTAAAAATTCATGGTAACAAAGTCAAATATTTCCGTTACCACCTCGTAACAAAAGTTAGTACCGCGTAACAATCAAATGCAATTGTGACCATCACCATCACTAAAGCCATCACCACTAGACGACTGTCATGGTCATCACCATAGTATAACCATTGTCATCCCAAAAATCCCCAAAACCAAAAACCAAAAATAGAAAAAAAAGAAAAGAAAAAGAAATAAAATGAAAAGTTAACTAAATAAAGAATCCTAGATGACAAATTTGCATGAAATTCAAGTATAAAGAAGAATCATAAGTGCCCATGAAAGTATTTCAACTGGCTTAAACCTATATCTGAAGACCAAGAGTAGATGCACTATAAAAAACCAAAAAATAAAAAGAAAATAAAATAGAAAGGCACCAGCAGTCAAATAAAATTGGGTCGCACGTGGCGTGTGGATATTGTTGGGATGGAACTGATTGATTGTGGTGGCGATTCATGTTGGTGCAAACAATTCGTAGTGGTGTTGGTCACGATTCGTTGTTGTGATGATTGGCGGTGGTGGGTGGTGGCGATTGGTAAGTGGTGAAGGTCGGTGGGCGGCGTTGGCTGGATGTGTTATATATATATATATATATATATATATAGGGATTATGATAATATATAATTAGATTCTAACAAATTAATTAAAAATAAAAAAATATTATAAAATAATAATAATAAAAGTAAATAACAGGGTATAATTCTAAATAATTTCAATTAAAAAGGGTATATTTCTAAATAGTTTTAAATTAGAATTTAGAGGTAAATTTCTTTATACCAACAAAAAGAAGGTGTAATCTCTAGTTTTCTCTTTTATATTTATTTATTATTTTCAAACGACAGAACGAATAACATTGGAATTTGCTGTTTCTATAGGTTTGTTAAATGCGATTTCACTTTGGTTACTTGCCATGGCTGCCAATTTCTGGACTTCCTCTCACTAGTAAGTTCCAATCCGAGAACTCCTTTTTTTCTTCTCTATTCTTGAATTTATCTGCTTTTTATAGATATATAGATAGATATAGAACGGGTTTTAGCCCCTTTCTGGTTGAGTTTTAATTGGGAGACGTTTTCTTTCCCAATATTAAATACATAGAATTTGAAGAGTTTAAAAGATTCAATTTAGCGTGTAATTTTGAAAGTGCTAGTCTTTCTTGATTTATGCCAAATTATTTAATTGGGTTGTGTGTTTCTTTTCTGTGTGTGAAATCTTAGCAAACAGCTTCTGGACCCAGAAGAGTTGGATGTGGTGCAACCACTGGACAAGGAGAAGGGCATTACCCTTGAAGATTTCAAGCTGATCAAGTTACGTATGTCCAATTGTAAGTTTTCTCTTTCTGGACCCGGAAGAAGTGGATGCGGTTCAATTTTACAGTTTCTCTCTTGTTTTGCATTTTCTGAATTATATTGAAGACAAAATTTGCGGTAATTGTTGGATATTGGTCGCCAAGCAAAGAAATTTGTTTTGTGTGTATGTTTTTGTACGTTTTGAAACTTTTCAGATTGAATCATATTTGGAGCAATAATTTTTCTAATTATCGTTATCTTGCATTTTACTTTCATCTAAATACTTCATCATTTATATTGCGTGCGGATTACCTTGGTATAAGATTTTTTAAAGTGTATGTGGATTTATATGATCTTTTTGGGATAGTGTTGGTTTCATGTGTTAATGTAATTAATATTTTTAACACAGCGAATCTGTAGACTCAGATATACCTGTGATTCATACTTGCTTGATGTTGCTGTTCTTTCTGTCAAGCGATTGCATGCACTAACTATTGTATTTTCTATTCTTTGTCAGATATTTCAAGATTGGCTCAAAGTGTAATAGTGAGACAGAGGTTTGATTTTCTAGTGTATTTATAACCTATTTCTTAGATCTTTCAATTTCAGAATGATCAGATGAGTAGAATGGAGACAATGAGAACATGATTTGGTCTTTGCTATCACTTAATTGGATGTGAAAGACCTGCACACCGTGAGTTGGTTCTAGATTCAATGTATTATTGATGAATGCAAAATGGTAGTAAACACTGTAGTTCTGGGAGTTGGTTTCGTAACTGATTGGTGTTTCTTCAGTGTCAGAAAAATACAAGTGAACTTTTCCAGACTCGTTAAAGTTTAACTCTATGAACTGACACATCTCAATATAATAAATTGTGCATAAGAATTTCTTTTCCACTTCAGCAAGTCTTTTTACAATCCCTTTTTGTTGATTAATTTTCAGGATTGTTGCCACTGCTATAACCTACATGAGACGTGTTTATGAAAGGTTAGCTGTTCCTGTTCGCTGGTGATAATAAAATCTATAGTACTAAATGATCTATATTTTTGGTTGAAGTTCCCTTGCATCCCCTTAGCATATGAATTTAAGCAGACATAAGGTCATGAACGTAGTTTGTTCTGTATCGTGGATTAAATATGTATTCAGGTCTGAATTTCACTAGAGCCATGTTTTTAAAGAAGCTAGTTTATCCTTTTTCAAGGGTCGATAGGTCATTGTATACTTTGAAAATGCTCCAGCAGATAAATTGCTTTCAAAATTTCGAAACTGCTGAATTTTCTTATTCATTTAGTGGTGAAAATTCTAATATACAAAAGTTATTCTTCCATGTTTAGTTATCAGAGTCAAATAAAAATGATTTTGCTTTGTATATGGCATTCCGTTCGTTCAGTCATCCTCTGAAGGCCTTCATGTCTGACCATTTCTATTATCTTATTTGTCAGACGAAGTATGACTGAATATGATCCACATCTGGTTGCTCCAACTTGCTTGTACTTGGCATCAAAAGCAGAAGAAAGCACAGTGCATGCCAGACTTCTTGTATTTTACATCAAGAAATTATGTAATTGCTCGTATTTTTTATCCTCTATAAATTATCTGCTCCTAGTTACTTAGTCTTTCTTCTTATGATATGTTGTTTGGTTTACACAATAAGTGGCTGGTGCTGCCGTTTCACTTTTGCAGACCCTGATGAGAAGTATAAGTTTGAAATAAAAGAGATACTGGAAATGGAAATGAAGATTTTGGAAGCTCTCAATTATTATCTAGTTGTTTTCCACCCTTACCGTGCACTCTCTCAGTAAGTATATCTTCAAACATAAATTCAATAGTATAATGCTATATATCTATCACATGTTGCTTTTATGATGAAATAGGATGGATTTCACATTGTTATTTTCATTTTCAGTTTTAATGTTGAGCAAAGTAATCAATTTCTCATCCACACATTTTCAGTTCTTCCAGAGGCAGAACCTTTTTGTAAACATGATAACCCTATGCCAACAAAATATTTTGTTGTTATTTGACAATTCAATATACGAATTCTGTCTTTCCATCAATGCGGGCAGAAGATTTATATATATGAATGGAGGAAGTAAGGATGTGGAAAACAAGACAGGATTTCTCTACAATGTCACTGTAGAAAAATTGAAGGGATGTGGTGCAGCTTGGTAGCGCATTTGTTTTGGGTATAGAATGTTGCCTTCCGTCACGGCTCACATTATGTAGCTGATATTTGTATTTTGTCTGTTATCTTCTTATAGATAATTTTTAACCAAGTTACGAAGTGCTAGTGCATCAGGACAAAAGACATATAGTGACGCTCTTCCGATCTAGTTTTTTGAAACTGACATTTAACCAAGGATTAGGAGCAGTGTTACTGGGCTAAATGTTTATATTACAACATATGATATTATCGTGTTGTAAAGCTATTTATTCAATTATGCCACTCACTCGAAACTTAACCATTTACATCCTTGTAGTTGGTCTTTACAAGCTGTATCTCATTTTATTTCCCTTATTAAATTGTTTTGCTGCTTAGTTTTTCTAACAGATCTTCCAATAATTAGGTTGCTTCAAGATGCTGGGATGAAGGATGCAACACAATTAACTTGGTAACAAGCTCATCCAATGTTTGCTCCATATCTTAAGACGTATTGGTAGCTTGATGGTTGATAGTCTTTTATGTTATCTTGATATGCATATATAGACGTGTAACTAATCCATGTGGTTCTCATTGCTTGTTCAGTATTTAATTTAAGGGGTTGGATAGCTGCCAGATGCATAATGTAAATAACCAAATATAGATAGTATGACAACCAACTTGCTTATGATTTAGAAGGTTTTGCTAAGCTTAAACGTCCAGTTACCTATAAATTAACTTCTACAATAATTTATTTTTCCACTGCATAAAGTTATCCGCAAGCAACTTGTTTTAAGGGAAAATTTTCATTATGATGAACCTTTTTTCCCTTACAAGGAATCAGACGTTTGAAAATTTTCCTTTTCGATCTTGAGAACAGAAACATTTTCCCTCTCTTTTGGGTTTTCGTTCTTTTGGTTTGGGTTTTTATGCGTAATTCTACTTTGTCATGGCAAGGTCTTTTGCTGAACAGTCTGGCAACTGCCTTCACTGGTTGAGAGAAGACTACGTGCGTCCTAGTAGTCCAATTACTTCCCTGGAAAAACTCTACATATACTCTTTTCAGTGTAGCACTGAAATATAAAGCTTTTAAAGGACACTGAGAAAATGAGATGAACCGTCATTTTTTCTGTTGGATGTATTTCAAATATGCTTTATTCAATCTGATTGCCAACTAGATTATTGGAAGTTAATAATCATGCTCTGGCATTTTGAACCTTGTAGGGGACTTGTCAATGACACTTACAAGATGGATTTGATTCTAATACATCCTCCTCACTTGATTGCATTGGCTTGCATATACATTGCTAGCTTACAAAAGGATAAAGAAAATACAGCTTGGTTCGAAGAGCTTCGAGTGGATATGAATGTGGTAAGTCATCTAAGCCGAATCTTTCAGTGTCTTGAGCCTATATATATTGTAAGCTGTAGAGAATATAGAGTGCATTGTTTCTTTCAAGTGTAAATTCTGGAAACCAAAAGAAATGCTTAAGTTCATAAAATTAAAATCAGAATCGAGTTTCTATCTGAATATCACAAAATTGAGAGTTTTACATATTCTTTTTCTATAGTAAAATCAGTGGACCGCTTGTGATATGAAAGGCTGAACTATGATTGATATTGATTGTATCTTGACTTCTCAACTTAAGCATCTAGCGATAGATAATACAAAGATATTCTAAATCTTGAAAGCAAGCTAAGTTGGGCCTGCTTTATGATAATGAAGCCAACCAGCAAAAAGCATTAAGGCTAGAAAGACCAATGCATCAATTGCCATACAATAGAGTTGTAATCCACTAGTTACACCAAATGTTCGCCATTCTTTGTAATTGTGTCTCTGGATTGTATTTTGTTAACTATTCTCCATTTGAATTTGACATGTCTCCTTGGTTACTTCATGTACAATTCTTTGTCAAGAGGACACTATTCTTAGAAGGAGATAGACACAGTCAAAGGCAAGCAATTCTTTTTTGAGAACATCAATAGTAAAGATTGCAAATGCATAAAACCCTGAATCTAATTTACAATAGCCTCAGTCGATGGAGCTTCGACCTCCATAGTTTGCACCAAGGCAGACAATATATCTCTAAACAAAATAATCTATGTCCAACCTAGAACCAAAATTAGAGTGGTTATTCATGATTCTCAGTATCTATCTGGAAAAATAGTATATATAATAAATTTGTAGAAACTGAGGTATTGTCGAATTGAAAATATAAAGAAAAAGACGTTGCAAATAAAAAATTGGGTTCAAGGAGAACACTTACAATGAAGTATGGTGTGCATTGTTGGCATCAGAAACCTGAAAATTCTAATGGGTTTGGGGTGGAACAGAAGCAAAGGGTTCCGTCATTTGAGGGAAAGGGCGACTAATGGAATAAGGGCATGATTTTGAGTGAATTTTTTGCTATAAAAGATAACTTTGATGTGGGCAATTAGCAGATACGTAAAAGAAATGGCGGTGGCGGCGGCGGCGGCAGCTGTGAGGTGGACGAGGCTGTTGCGCGCTGCAAGAGTCCATGTTTGATTTCGGTTAGCATGCTCTAGAATTTCGGTGATCGGCTATTGCGACTTCTAAACCTACACTTCTTTTATGGGGCCGAATTCACCCTCAATAACGTTGAAATTGGTTGAGTGACCTTTGACCGAAAAAAAACCTTTTTAAAACTTAATTCAAAATAATATAAAATGAGCAATTATTAATATATCCTCACTTCTTCATCCCCAAATCAAACCTCAAACCTCGGAGATTGCTTCTGCCATGTTCCTATGAAGTGGAAAATCAAATCCCGCAGCAAACTTTGAAGATCATGAAGAAGAAATATGGGAATTATAGCGACTTGGTTTTCGTTCATGATAGCCTCAGCAGTAAGAGTGTATGTCGCTTAGAACTACAACGTCCCCAACATCCGGAAGCTGTTTATCACCTATCTTCTGATTGTCAAACACATTGAAGAAAATTACTGTGAGCGTAAGAACCGTGACGATGATTAGTGGAGGCCTTTTGCCTCTTAGATTTGAATTTTGGGTACCTGTGCCCGTATTGTTAGACTAATTAAGGGTTTTATTGTCTTCGATCTGGATTTTTGTTATAGATTGTGAAAATATTGAATAACTTTCAGAGACTTTGAGCGAAATGGATTAAGTCTTAAAGGATATGGAATATTTGGTTTATAGGTATGAATTTTTCACTTGCACACATGCCTATTCATTTTTCAAGAAGATTCTAGTTTGCAGGTTGTATTAATTCAAGTTTCGTTCTTATGCATGCGTCATGATAGAGCAGTCGTTATGGTCATTTAAAATGTGGAAGTGTTTGCTAACACTTAGGTTCTTTAAAATAGGAAAATATACATAATGAAATATGAATTTTAAGAGAAAATTTGTTATTTCTAGCTAACAAGGGGTAACAATACATAGTTCATTTTTATATGATCACGACTAAACAGTCATTATTTGAACTGTTGGAGGTGTCAACACTCAAAAATTCTGTAAAATGAGTGAACTGTACATAATGAAACAAGAAATTTAGGAAAAAATCAGTGATTTCTAGTGAAAAGAGGTAATAATAAATCGTTCGTTCTTTATATGCATGATGGTTGAAGAGTCGTCATGGTCTTTTCTCACCTAGAGGTGTTTCCTAATCCTCAAGTTCTTTAAATGTGTGAAATGATATAAGAATTTTAGGAAAAAATGTTGTAATTTCTAGCGAATAAAGACTAATAAGTAATAACACATGGCTCTTTCTTTTTTTAAATGCATTCAATAGTTCTTATAGTTCTTTTAACACTTGTAGGTGTTTACTAACTCTCACATTGGTGAAATATACATAATTATAGAACAATTTTAAGGAGAAAATCTATGATTTCAAACAAATAAGGGATTAACGATACATGGTTCATTCTTTGTATACATCATGACTAAATAGTCGTTTTGGTACTTAAACACTTGGAGGTGTTTGTTGACCTGTAGGTTCTTTAAATAGGTGAAATGAAGATGAAATGGACATAATGAAAGAAGAATTTTGAGAGAATATGTAATTTCTAGTGAACAGGATAACGATACATGATATTTCTAATGAACACAGGATAACGATACATGATTCGTTCTTTGTACACATTATGACTTAGTCAGCATTATGGTCCTTTAACACCTCGAGACGTTTACTAACCAAAGGTTCTTTAAAATATGTGAAATCGATCTTAATAAAAAAGGAATTTTTGGAGAAAGTATGTGATTTCTATTGAATAAGGGATAATGATACATAGTCAGTTCTTTGTAAACACCATCACTCAACAGTCGTTATGCTCCTTTTAACACCTAGAGGTGTTTGCTAACCTTAAGTTCTTTAAAATAGGCAAAATGGACATAATAAAAGAAGAATTTTTGGATAAAATTTATTATTTCTGGTGAATGAAGGGTAACGATACATGATTTGTTCTTTATACGCATCACAACTCAACAATCGTTATGCCTTATTTAACACTTGGAGGTGTTTGCTATCTTTAGGTTCCTTAAAATAGGTGAAATAGACATAGTGAAGGAAGAATTTTTAGAGAAAATCTGTGTTTTCTAGTGACTTGGAGGTATTTGTTATTTTGTACATGTCACAACTGAATAATCGTTTTGCTTCAGTGACTTCTTCGTATTTGCTAATAGTTATCTTTTGAAATAGGTTGTGACGATACATGCATGTCTCAATAATTTTGTATGTGTCACGACTGAACTGTCGGTTGGTATTGCTAACAGTTGAGATCGGAAGAGCAGGTTGTAACAATACATGTCTCGTGATTTGTATGTGTCATGATAAGTGTATTTTATATACAAAAATACTTCTCTTAACTTATGCAATTTTACATAAAATTGAACAGATTTCTACCTAATTTGTGTGGATATGATTCATACAGGTGAAAAGTTCAAATTGGAGTGATACAAGGAAAAAGAATGATTTTTGAACTAAATTGAGGCTTTACATTCAAGAAATAGCATCGAGGTGGGATTGTTCGAGAGTTCGGGGTGAGAAGATCATCTGTGACATATTTAAAGAGAGAGGGGACCTTTATGAATAGGTTAAAAAGTTTGGGGACGTGTTTAAATGAAGAAAAAGTTGAAAAGGACCATTGCCGCAAGAAAAAGTCAAATCAGGGACTGAATCGCTCGTGCTGAAAGTAGGCCGCGGGTGGGCGCGGCAAGCAAACCGCCCCCTATCCGCGGCCTGTATCGAGAGACGCCGTTTACGCGTTTTCGGGCCCTTTTTGATACATTCTAGGGTTATAAGGCCTCCCCAACTATAAAAGAACGAAAACCCTTTGGTAAAAGGAGGGATTCATCATAGAAAATCATTCTTGAGGGCTAGAAGATTGGAGAAGGGCTTGGAGATTGAAGTTGGGGTTCACGTGAAGATTGAAGAACGAAGTTCTTCGTTTGGTGCAAACGTTTTCTTCGTTATTCTTTGTCTTTTCTTTGCTAGAATCTGGTCATGTATTCAAACCCTACGAATGCTTATGTTATGAATTCCTTTATTATGCATAATTAATTTTCCTTGTTGATACAATCGATGAAGCAATAGACATGTTTTAATTGTGTTAATCTCATTCATGACTCTAATTGTTATTGCGTGCTTATTTTCTATTGTGATATGTAATTCCCTTTTATGAGCCTGATCAACTTGT
>CAVNYN010247639.1:0-15436 GCA_963692815.1 Nyctanthes arbor-tristis
TTAGAGCGGGTTAAGGTACGCCGGATTCCGATTTAGTTCATTAATTGATTAATATTTTTTAGGTTAGCTTTGTGTTTGTAAATTGCAATAAATGTGGGATTGCAATGTGTAAGAGAATGATGACAAACTTTGGCTTGGAGATTTATGGCAGGTGCACACAGTTTTTTTTTTTTTAAATTGATCTATAAGGGTGACCTAGTCGTCTCTATAAATTTTTTTTATAAACCATAATTGATATATAGGGGCGACATGTCGCCTCAATATATCACTTATAGGGACGACTAAGTCGTTTTTATAGGCTGTTCGCTCCTATAGAACAATTGCAGCGGTCCTGTAGGAACGACCTCATTGGGGCGACTTTGTCGCTGCAATTTATCAATAGAGGTGACTTTCGGCCATTTAGAAACGACAAATGTCACCTCTATTTCACTTATTTCTTGTGTAATAAAAGAAAGAGAATATATAGATAAAAAATTATAATTTTTCTCTTAACCTGTAAACCTATTTTTACATCTGTATGTACACGTAGCATTACTCAATAAATAAATAGGGGAATATTAGAACATGAGTAATGCTGCTTGTAATAAATTTTGGGACCTTCTTTGCATATTTTTAAATCTTACGTTTACCTCGTCACTGTCACTCCGTTTGCTTGGATAAGTATCTCTAGTCATAAAAACAGTTGATTCTAGTCATCGTAGATGAAATGAAAAACCCGTTAACTTTGGAAGTGACGGAAATTAGAAAACAAAATTTCACAAATTAAATTGCTCGTTTCAACTTTTCATTAAATTCTAGTAATCAGTCACTAATTCACATCAAATTTTTCCCTTTCTGCTTTCCCACTTTTCTTCCTTTGTTGACACTGAGAGAAACCAAATGCATGCATGTTAGTGATAGCACTTTAATGTTAAGCAATAAATCCAAATTGATTAAATATAAAAATATAAATTAACATATAAGCATTTGAGCTGCTCCAACTAACCATTATCTTGCTGGAACGTGTTAAGGGATAAATTTCATATTGATTAAATATAAAAATATAAACAAACATATTAGTACTTGAACTACTCATCCTAATAAGATTGACCTTTTAAAATGAAACCCCAAGTCTTAATATTTAATATAGGTTAATGTGAGAGTCTCTCCCTAATCAAGTCAAAGATCTCGATGAGTCCACTACTAATTTTTAATTCTTAATTTAAGAGTTTATATTGTTGCTATGCCACGTGGACGAACAAGTTAGATCGTACGTCTAATTTTCAATAATACTTTAGTTAAATTTATTTATGAGACCAATAAGACAAGACTTCGGTGCATGACTTGACTCCATATTCTAGTATTTATAGTCAGTAATGTTTGTACTTAAGTCTGCAATTATCCAGCTGTAGCCAAAAAACACATTGCCATGCAGAAGGCTAATCTCTTTCCTCTTACAATTTTTCTGGTGTATTGCCTAATGGCGGGCATAGCCATGACAAAAACCAATGTTAGTATCGATCAATCTTCTCTTCTCACCTTAAAAGCGCACTTAAATATAGATCATTCACACATTTTATCAAAAAACTGGTCAGATTCTACTCCTGTTTGTGCATGGGCTGGTGTTACTTGTGGTCTTCGCCATGGAGGAGTAACTGCATTAGATATTTCAAACATGAATATTCATGGTAACTTACTATCCGAATTGGGAAACTTATCATTTCTTGTTCCCATCAACCTATGTAGAAACCATTTTCATGGCCGTCTGCCTCAAAAGCTGATCCAACTTCGACGATTAAGAATCATTGACTTCAGGTTGAATAGTTTCACTGGACAAATTCCTTCATGGTTTGGTTTGTTATCTAAGCTACAAATTTTGAATATTAGAAGTAACAATTTTACTGGTTTCATTCTACCATCTTTATTTAACATATCCAAACTCCAAACTGTGGATCTCTCCTTTAATTCTCGATAGGGAAAAATACCGAAAGAGATGGGAAATCTTTATAACCTAAAGAAACTAACCTTACAATTCAACAGTCTCACAGGAGCACTACCATTGACGATTTTCAATATATCGACAATGGAAATACTTGCCTTTACAGGGAATAGCTTAACAGGTGATCTTCCTCTTGGCATATGCCATAGATTTCAAAGACTTGAAGCGCTTTATCTATCTGAAAATGAATTGTCCGGCAGCATTCCTTCCAATTTATCAGTCTGTTCACAGCTTCAGCGCCTTTCTTTGTCCTTCAACAAATTGAACGGATCCCTTCCACTACAGCTGGGGAATTTAACCAAGCTTAGGACATTGTATCTTGGTGTAAACGCATTGACAGGTACAGCTCGTAACACTCAACAACCTTCTTTTTCTCCCCTAATTTTCTATTTAGAAAGGTGTTGCTTCCAAAGACTAAGCACCATGTAATTTTGCAGGTCTAATCCCACAAGAGATTGGCAATCTTTACAACTTGGAGGGACTTGATTTGTCCGACAATAAATTCATTGATTCTGTGCCACCGGGAATTTTCAACATCTCAACAATGAAAACTATTTCAGTTGCAGTTAATCAGCTCTCAGGAAATTTTGATGAGAGTATTTCAGGATATGAGCTACCAAATCTTGAAGAACTTTATCTGGACATGAATAATTTCCATGGGAGTACCAGATTCTATTGCAAACTCTTCTAAGCTCACCAAAATAAGCCTTGCTTCCAACAACTTTATTAGTGAGTCACAAGAACTGAGCTTCATCACTTCATTGACGATGTGCAGACACTTAATGATATTAAATTTGGACGATAATCCTTTAAGTGTCATCATTCCAAATTCAGTTGAAAATCTTTCCACTTATCTTCAGTATCTATATGGTTATAATTGTGATATCCGAGGGAGCATTCCAAGTGAAATTGGCAATTTCAGAAATCTGATGTTGATATCTCTGTGGGGTAATCGGTTGACAGGTTCAATTCCATCAAGTATCGTGAACTTGCAAAAGCTGCAAGGATTAGATCTTTCCAAGAATAAAATAAAAGGAAGTATCCCTTACTCAATTTGTGAACTTTCATATATATATATGCACTGTTTCTGTCATATAGTCTAATAGCTGGTGAAATTCCAGCATGCATAGGGAATATGACAACACTAAGGCAGCTAAGGATAGATAGCAACAAATTGATGTCCAGGATTCCAGCAAGTCTTTGGCTCCTAAATGACCTTCTAGAGCGGAATTTGTCTTCAAATTTTTTAAGTGGTTCTTTGCCAAATGAAATAGGGAATCTAAAGGCTGCAGATTATGTTGATCTTTCGGTCAATCAATTCTCAGGTGGTATTCCAACCACAATTGGAGATCTGCAGAGCTTGATTAATCTTTCCTTAGCTTATAACAAACTGCAAGGATCTATTCCGGAGTCGATGGGTAAGCTATTGAACTTGGAAAGATTGGATCTATCTTACAACAATCTTTCTAGTAATATACCCAAGTCCTTGGAGTCACTAAGACATCTTACATACTTGAATGTTTCATTCAATGATTTAAGAGGTGAAGTTCCATCTGGAGGCCCTTTCAAAAACTTTTCAAGTCAATCCTTCATGTTTAATAGAGGGTTATGCGGTGATTCAATATATGGTCTCCCACGATGTCATAGTACTACAGTTGGTAGACAAAAGAGAAAAAAACTGATGCTCTTATTTGTATTTTTCGGGATTATAATAGCCATAGTTTTTGCATATGTATTCGTGCGATATCGAAGAAAAAAATTGGCAGAAGTTATAGAAGACTCCGCACCTGGTAGAACATTAAGGGTCTCATATTATGAACTTATGCAAGCAATTGACATGTGTCATGTAAGCCATTTACTTGGATCCGGGAGTTTTGGCTCGGTCTATAGAGGGACTCTTAATAATGGAATGGAAGTGGCTGTGAAGGTGTTCAATTTGCAACAACAAAATGCATTCAACAGCTTTGACGTAGAATGTGAAGTACTACGCAACATTCGCCATCGTAATTTATGCAGAGTCATTAGTACATGCTCGAATCCAGATTTCAAGGCCTTGGTACTTGAGTACATGTCTAATGGAAACCTTGATAAGTGGTTGTATTCAGATGACTACTTCTTCGATATCTGGCAAAGAATTAACATCATGATCGATGTGGCTTCTGCATTGGAATATCTGCACTATGGTTACCCAACACCTATTGTTCATTGTGATTTGAAGCCAAGTAATGTTTTGCTAGATGAAGATATGGTTGCACACTTGATTGATTTTGGAATTGCAAAGTTATTGAGTTATGAAGAAGGCAATACACACACTACAACATTAGGAACTTTTGGGTATATTGCACCAGGTAATATGATCTATCAATTATGTCTTCCCTCTTGAACATTTGCTAATGAATTTCAAAATGCCTTTGTAGAATACGGATTGGAAGGATCAGTGTCAATCAAGTGCGATGTTTATAGCTATGGCATTATTCTAATGGAAGTGTTCACAGTCATGAAACCCAATAGTGAAAAATTTTCTGAGGGCATAAGTTTACGGAGCTGGATAATTGATTCTATGCCCAATGCAATTAGTCGAGTTATAGATTCGAACTTGCTAAGGCCAGATGAAGAAAGCTGCACAAAGAAGTTGAAATGTATATCATCTATAATGGAACTAGCTTTAAATTGTTCCATGGAAAGTGCCAATGAGATGTTTAACATGAAGGATGTTGTTGTAGCTTTGAAGAAGATCAGATCTCAGCTTGTTGCTTAATGTCCCATTTGGACAAATTCTATTTTTGCTTGTAGAAGTGCTTTTTCTTTAAATTTTGCTTTCAACTTCAACTAGTCTTCTACATAGAGATATTTTGGTTTGAAGAGAAGATTCAAATTTAGTAGCATAATGTGATGAGTTCTCTTTGTATTACACAATGGATCGGTCATGCTAAGTAGAACTCTTGTATGAGATGGAGTATTATACAAGTGAAAAATAAGAATAAAATTAACTCAAATTTAATTAGTTGTCTTGATTTGCTTAATCCTAAATTTTATTTATGGACTCAATATTTGTGAAAAAATATAGAATTACACTTCATCAAAGGTAACTTGCATTGTAGTACGTTTTCAAGTGCAAATTAAGTAAGCCAAACATTCTTTAAGGTTATCGATGTCCACTACGTGTGCCTAGAAGAATTAATGCCAAATTGCATGCCTTTCAGGGGAGAAAGTTCAACGACAAGCCACTTATGGTTCCAATTTTAGAAACTCTCTATATATAATGTGGGTTGGGTTTTGTGGGATGAGAGAAATAAGGCGAAGCAGGGGCCTGGTTTTGTAAGGCTGCCGTGGCGCATAATTTTAACTTCTGTTGTCCCAACCAAACATTTTTCAAAAACAAAAATAAATAAATAAATTTCCACACTTTCCAATAATATACTTCTTTGCATTCCTACCACACATTCTTCTATCTTTTACATAAATTTTTAGAGAACAAACTCCGAACAATAGTCGAGGCTTTTTGGAGTAGAAGATAGAGTCCATGCCTCCATGGCTATTTGAGGACTTGATATTTTTGCGAAGGAGTCAACTGAACTGATTGTCTTTTAGCTGCTGAGGCATTGCAAGCAGAGAATCCTTTTGCACCAACCACCACTCTGATGTTTTGCGGAAACCACATATGAAAATCGCTGTGGAGACCAACTTTAATTATGAACTATATTTGCAAACTGTAGTTTCATGCGTTGAACTGCCTGTATTCTTATTGTCTTTCGTTAGGGTTAAAACTTAATACAATAATGATATTGGTTCAGAAATACAAAACCACGTACTATTTTATTTTTACAGTCATAAATTAAATATAGAACCGAAAAAATTTCTCTCGAATAATCACAAAAAGCACAAAAATTAAACATTTAAATGTGACTACAAGGGACAATCCGAATAGTTCATTCGTCAATGTAATTCTAGTATTTAACTGAACTCATTACATTTGGAACGAGATTGCAAGTACCAATGACATGGAAAATAGCCACAAATGTTATGAGTCCATTTAAAATAAATGAATAAGTAATATAAGTAGATTTAAATATATTGATAATCTTCGAAAACCTCCCTCACACTTGTCATTTTCTCATACACACCCATATGAGAGAACCCACCTGTGGTCATTAAATATATTCTTTTAGTAATCTAAATCTATTCAAGTTCATATATAGAGACATGCACCACTGTGACTCTGTGAGTCTAGATTAATTATCCAAGACAATATATGCTCACTACCTACATAAATACATAAAAGCAAAAAAGTATAGTCCAAATTAAATCTTATGTTGGAACTGTATGTGAATAAAAATGTACTCTTCCGATCTCAACCGCGAGTTAGATGTTTGAAGCTGCTATGTGTTGGAAGTGGGGGGAAAGAGATACACATCGAAATGAAAAAATAATTTTTTTTTTTTAATATTCTAAGAGTCCTCCTCCGTTGTGTAAATTTTACAACTTAGAAGCATATGCAATAACATAGTTTGGAGTATTATTTATTTTTCTCATATAATTACGGCAACTCAGTATGAGTAAAAATATATATAAAATGCTATATGATTCTGTTTAGTTTTCGATGTGTAGAGTTCTTTATATATCTCTGATGAGTGTCGAATCCGACAAATAATAATAAACTTGCTCTTAAAATATAAAACCTACAATAGTGGCGAGCAAAATAGTATCCAAAGAGATTGATGAGATTTAATTCTTCAAAAGTAGAATAACTAAAATGAAATGGGTTCGATTTTGATGAACAAAAATAAAATAAATTTAAATTAACAATTTAAAGTTTAAAATTTCTAAAAATGGAAATTGATAAGAAAATAATGTGTGACAAATATTCAGCCGAAGGTATAATATCAGAATTGATTCTAACAACTGATTATTAATACAAATATAAAACCCTTTATTCTTTCTCTAAATTGATTATGATTATTGATACGATCAAATAACCTATCTTTCCTTACTTTTTGGATAATCAAGATAAGCTCATTGATTGTTTCTTTTGCTAACAAACAATCCTAGAAACGTTCTTAGGATTTAATTTCTTAACAAAATTAAAACTACAAAGATTATCAATTCTAACTAATGAATAAACACAATCAATCCATTTAAGTTAGATCATATATTCCTATAACATAAATTGAATTCCTTAATTATACTCATTTTGTTATTTTACCATTTAGGTTAAAATTTTCTAAACAATTATGGATCTAGAATTCTAAATGGCTATATATTATTTCAACAATTAAACAACGTGCACTTTATATAATGAAATCAATTTGATCTCACAATTGTTGTAGAATCAAAACTTCAAAAATCCTTGAGCTGGAAAAGTAAACTACCCATTGACTGGAAAAAGATCACCAAACATTCCTCAAGGTTAACGTCGAGAATCGAAAGAATGAATTTGACCCCCCCAATGTACGTGCGAATTGATGAAGAAGAATTCCCAAAATTTCTTTCAAATTCTTCCTCCAGTCTTCACGTCCTCTGGAATGAATCCTTAGAAGTCAAAGTCTTATAATTTTTTTTCCTCCCCTCTTGGGCGACTTCTTCCCAAAAATAAAATGGTGAGAATCATCATTCCACTCTAATGTTCCCCTCTCCTTGTAGAAACAAAAGAATTAATAAAATATATCTCTTATATTTACACAAATAAACTCTCTAAAATATTTTCAATCTTCCAAGAATAATTTCTAGTTCGAAAAATATTTTAAGAGTAGACGAAAGTTCCTTCTCCAAATTTGCTTAAGTGTAAAGTTTTCTCAAAACAAGCGTGTCCATACTTTAAGCAAAATTTATTTCAAATCAGTGAATTTCTTTAGCTCTAATTTCTCTTTCAAAATTTATTGAATTGTGTCTATATATTTTAATTTAACTTCTTCATCAATTATACAAACCATAAATTTCAATTAATATGTAAATATTAGACATTTGAAATAATCAAAGTATGAGGAAAATAACACAATTTATATAATATTTATACACTCTTATCAATCTCAATATAACAAAGATGTCAAGTCTTTTTGTGAATGGACAGACTTTTTTGGACATGTGACCACATAATTGACTCCTCAGTATATGTACATAGGAAAACTTAGGCCAAATTATCAATCACCTTGTGAGTTTCACGCTTTGCGTCGGGTCTTTGGAACATATAGAACGGTAAATTGACGACGATTTGCGTAAGCTTAGAAGGTCAAATTATTTGATACCAAATCTCCTTTTCATAACTAGCTCTAGTTTCTACATTTATTTGTAGCTTGTGTTCTCCTATATAGGGGTTTGTATTATTGATTTCTTTACGGTGTATTTTAGTAGGATATATATATGCGCACATTTGTACTGCTGCAATATAGATTTATAAACATACTTTAAAAAACTAGCTCAAGTTTATGCCAAGATCAAATCCTACAAACGTTCAGCATTTCAATTGAAAACTAACGTTTCTATACACAACAAACATAACTAGCTCTAGTTTCTTCATTTATTTGTAGGTTGTGTTCTTTTATATAGGGGTTCGTATTATTGATTTTCTTAACGGTGTATTTTAATAATATATATACAAGGGCATAGCTAGAGGGTGGCCACCCCAATCCCCGGCTACCCCCATTTTAGAAAAAATATATTTTTTTACCCTTTAAAATATTTTTAAAAAAAACTTTTAGTATTTCAGCTAGGGGTTGTCAAGTTTCGGCTCCCCCTTCTATAATTCTTGGCTACGCCTCTGTATATATATATATGTGTATTTGTACTGCTACAATATAGATTTATAAATGTACTTTAAAAAAACTATCTCGAGTTTTTGCCAAGATCAAATCCGACAAACATTCGGCATTTCAATTGAAAACTAACGTTTCTATAAACAACAAACATAAATTAAATAAAAAATAATAATAAAAAGCAGAAAAAAAAACTAATGTTGAGTAATTATATTAGTTGAAATTAAAATTTATCACTATAGTATGATGATGATGATTATAATCTATATATATATATATATATATATATAAAGGCACTTAAGTGGCCTCCACTTTTTTTCCAGCCTAAATTGGGTCATTTTTGCGATACCTTTCGATCTTTTTTTCTTTCTTTTTTTTTCATTCCTTAGACCTTCTATTCTCCCATATTTTTTGGTTATTTATTTATTGTCTGATTTAGAACATTACATAATAATCATCAAGAATTTAGATTTTAAAAATGGAAATGGCGAATTTTGGGGGTAACACACAAGTCAAACAAACAAGTAATATTTATATAAATGGTAATAAACTAAATCTATGTATCTATATATATTATATATATTTTATATTATCTATATCTATATCTATATATATAAAGGCACTTAAGTGGCCTTCACTTTTTTTCCGCCTAAATTGGGTCATTCTTGATGCAGGGTGTGTGGTTGTAGTAATGTCAATGGCTGATGAGCTCTCTGGAAAGCCAACAAGAGAGTTGCATCACAAATATCAGCAAGTTTATCTCGACATTGAGTCGATGAAATGCTTGAAATTTGTTGTTAATTCTAAGTGGTTATACTCATGTGGTGAAGTATGGGACTGTCAAAGTGTGTCAAAAGCTTGTCTAGTAATTTCTCAAATATTGTTTACAAGACTGGGGAAGATGAAGATTTTGGCTTATTTTGGCAAGGTGGAGATTCTTGGGTTTGTTGCAAAAAATAATCCAAAGTTAAAAAGGAAAGGAAAAAAAGAAGAATACTTGGAGGAAAAAGAATCCAAATCATAGAAGGAATTGCCTTATCTTCCAAGTCAATGAAGACAAAAATAAAAGAACGAAGACAAATTTAACAGACTGTCAAAGCTTTCCACTATATGATTAAAGTCACTACAACCATACAGAATTTTCACTCGCCAAACCGACCTCCTAAGTATTACAAGAAAAAGATATATACCAAGTTTTACCGCATCTACCTATTTCTGCCCTTTGCCCAACCCGAGAAGAATTAAAGAAATTCCAAGATGTTAGGCTACTATTTTTCTTCACAAGACTCTCTAACCCGACCCAAGTGACATCGGAAAAATAACCTCGAGCTTTACCACACCTAATTTTCTACCATTTGAACAAACCACAAAGAGTTACAATAAAACTCTCAATGTGCTATACTCACCAATTTTTCCCTCAACTCACTTGTATCACTTGTGCATAAAAGAGGAGGAAAACGCCTCTATTTATAAACTTCGTTGACTTGGAAGATAAGGCAATTCCTTCTATGATTTGGATTCCTTTTCCTCTAAGGATTCTTCTTCTTTCCCTTTCCCTTTCCTTTTCAACTTTAGATTATTTTTGGCAACAAACTCAACAATCTCCACCTTTCCAAGATAATTCAAAATCTTAATCTTCCCCAGTCTTGTACACAATATTTGAAAAATTAACAGACAAGCTTTTGACACACTTTGACAGTCTCATACTCCACCACATGAGTATAACCACTTAGAGTTAATAACAAATTCCAAGCATTTTATCGACTCAATGTCGAGATAAACTTGCTGATATTTGTGGTGCAACTCTCTTGTTGGCTTTACAGAGAGCTCATCAGCCATCGACATTACTACGACCACACAACCTGCATCACGCCAACCAATACTTGTGTGTAAATAGAACCGTTAGAAGTAACACACATCTTTTACCATAGCACCTAGCGACACGCTATGGGGATGTACCCACCTAATTTATAGCACATCTCCACTGCCCTCCTACCATGAGAGTCAGATTGTCCAAATCTAAACAGTAGCCGAACCTACTCCACTTGAACAATATTTTCTCACGTGGTCAGCTAGTCTACAACACCAACAAGTTGCAACAACCACCGGTTTCTAGACGATCCCATTGAGAATTTTTGTATGTGCACCAATTTGAAAAAGATTATGCCATTCTTCCAAACGCAACAGATTTGAAGAACCCCTTACTAGATCCACATCTCCAAATTGATGGCACAGTTCCTTCACAGCAAATATTCTATGAATATTTACAAGAACATTCCTGGCTAGATGGAGACACATCCTGCTTCCAGTCTTCAAATATAAATCTTCCCAATTATTATCGCTGATCTGGTTCCAGCAACTTTGTTAGAACACAGGGACGATTTTCCTTTGAAAGCTTTAAATAGTCTAACCAAAATTAAGAAATTCCAAACTTATTCTAGCCACAAGTCAAGCTTGATTTTCTCTACTCCATACCTTGCCATATATTTCTTTTGCTCCACCTCAGATCAAAATCTGACGCTCTGATACCACTATTGGGAATTAAGGCAAATTCCCTTATTACGCCCGCAAGACCGTTGTTCAAGAAATTTAATTGAGACAAGAAAAATAAAAGACGAAGACAAATTTAACGGACTGTCAAAACTTTTCACTATATGATTAAAGTCGCTTATAGCCATACAAAATTTTCACTCGCCAAACCAATCCCCCTAGTATTCGTGAAAAATATAACAAGTTTTACCGCATCTACCAATTTCCACCATTTGCCCAACCCCCAAAGAATTAAAGAAATTTCAAGATGCTAAGCTATTATTTTTCTTCCCAAGACTCTCTGACCCAGCCCAAGTGGCACAAGAAAAATCACCCCAAGTTTTACCACACCTAATTTTCTATCTTTTGAATAAACCATAAAGAGTTACAAGAAAACTCTCAATGTGCTATACTCACCAATTTTTCCCTTAACTCGCTTGTATCACTTGTGCATCAAAGAGGAGGAATACACCTCTATTTATAGACTTCGTTGACTTGGACAACAAGGTAATTCCTTCTATGATTTGGATTCCTTTTCCTCCAAGGATTCTTCTTCTTTCCCTTTCCTTTTCAACTTTGGATTACTTTTGACAACAAACCCAACAATTCTTGGGGTACATTTCGATCCTTTTTTTTTTTTTTGCATTCCTTAGACCTTCTTTTCTCCCATATTTTTTGGTTGTTTATTTATTATCTGATTAAGAACATTACATAATAATCATCAGGAATTTGTACTTTAAAAAAGGAACTAGCAAAATTTGGTGGTAACAAACAAATCAAAGAAACAAGTAATATTTGTATAAATGGTAATAAACTAAATAATCTATTAAATAATCCATCTGATTTATAGAGGAAAAAAAATCAATCACTCGTGATTTTTGAGATAATTGGTCTTATCTATATCTTATTTTGTCATTTCCCCCAAAGATTTTCTAGCTAGTAGGAAATCATAGGAGTAAATAATTTGCAAAAGATTTTGAATGTTAATAAGATTTTTTTAAGGACAATTTCCATTCAACACTGCCTTAACGTGTACTATTTCTATCCAACAAAGATGGTTCAATTTTCTTTTTTTTTTATTCGTCCCTTGTCAATACTTATTGAAAACATGACAAAATTTATAGAAACACTTTCATGTATTGCATTGGTGCATCATTTATTATTAGTGAGATAATAATAATTATTATTATATTAGACTTGAAGTTACTAATAAAAATCATAGTCAAATGAAGCATAATACTTCGACAATTTTTGCAATATAATATAAATTAGCCATGATATTGATCAATGATTTTAAGTTAATTTTCTGGAGACGTTTTAGAAGCTTAATTTTAGTAAATTAATTTGGCTTACTATCATTTAAGCCTGTTCAGATTATTAGGATAAATTATCAAATTAATTCTTACTGTTCTTTTTTATTGTACAGAGATTTTGTAATATATTGAGCGTTACCATTACATATTGGGCACTGTCCGTTTTTCGTATCACTAGTAGCCATGTATTTTTGAATAACTGTTTCAATAGCGTACTTAATAATATTTTAAGTTGCCATTAGCAATCTTACCAAATCTTTATCCGTTAGATGCTACACTATTGTCTTCAAAACTCATTTTCAGCCATATTTTTTTTACAGTTTTTGAATATCTCTTGATGTATTAGTTACTCGGACATGTATGTTGAATATTTGTTGTTAAAGCTTTTCTTTAATCAAGTGATCTCCTTTTTTTTGTTGGCCTACAAATCTTCTTTCTACGAATCTCATCAGGATAAATCTGTACTGATGCTAGGAATGCAACATTTACATCTCTATTCTCATATATGCATTTGATGGCAACAAACAAAGTTCAAAAAAATATAAGGCATGGAAAAGCATCAAGCCAGAGCACTGGGCCTAAGCGTAAGGAGTGGCGAAGCATGAAACTTAAGTTTCGAGTATAAATACTGCCTAAGCAAGGCCTACGCGAGCTTTTTAGAGCACAGGCAACAATAGACTCCTATTTCTTCTATTCTATGAGTGTATTATTTATTCAACATTTGCTACATTACATGATAAAAGATATAAAATCTTTGACGAGTTCAAATGGAGTTATTTGGATTGGTCATTACTTCCATCATCTTGAATATTTAAAATAAATATGCACTTATTTTATTAATCTATTATATTTAATTTCTTTTCTACTAGAATTAGCCATCTCATGCAACGCATGGGTGCAGTACTAGTAATATACAAATTAAGTTGATAGTTAATTCAACCAGTTTTAGTCTAATTAAGTTTTTATTATTTTTGTTACGATCTAGTTTTTCAACTGAATTAGTTTCTTAAAATTTCCAAAACGTTTGTCTGAACTTTCTGAATTTAACAGAAAATTTTCAAATCTTTTTTTGACTTTTCGTCCCGTGCAACTTCCCATCTACAATGACCGCAATAAGAAGTCAGTCGTTCACACATCCAATTTCAAAAAGTAAAGTGATCATTTTGCTTAACATTATATAGTATTTAATTAAGCTGAAGCAAAGATGGCCTAATTGTTTGAATTCAAATCAAATGCTTTTCTCCCAACATAACATACTCCAATATTTCTATGTGCAATTCCAGCAGTGTAATCTGCAGCAAGGGGGAAAAAGGTAGTGTCATGCAGAAGGTTAATTTCTTCGCTCTGCAAATTTTCTGGTGTATTGCCTAATGGCCAGCTTAGCCTTGGCAAAAACCAACATTACAACAGATAATCAAGAATATATATATATATATATTTATATATAGACACACAACGGATGCATAATTCGCGTGGGAATATTTTATATATAAGTAATTTAAACGGGCTTTGCACGTCATGTGACAGCATATAATGTAATAGATAAAACTTAAAACAATAAAATAATTAGGTTTGGATTCCTGTGACTGTTGATAGTATTTGATATCATTACTTTTACAATAAAAAATTATAGTCATTTATGATTTCTTAAAACGTATTGTTTAAACAAATTTCTTACAAAATACTGATTTAAAGGGTTAACAATATGGTAGCTTTGTATTTAATATTGTGGTTTGTAATCTTGAAATTGAACTAAAATTAGTCACAATAAAAACAAAAGATTAATCTTGGAATTGAATTTAAATAATACACTAATTGAAATTAAGGAAATAATGTCAGATTATAAGTAAAAATAGAATTTGAAATTAAAAAAAAATTAATTCAAAAGCAAGTTACAATTACCACACTATGAAACAATAGTTGAAATTAAAATCAACTACAATAAATACTATACTACAGATTAATCTTTAGTGTAATAAGTACAGTACTGTAAATTGTTTGGAGGAAAGTTTCACAATATATTAATTTCTTCATAATAATTGACTAATAAGAGTGTAATAAATGGAGAGTAATATTTAATTTCACAATATTTTAATTTCTTCACAATATATTAATAAATTACGATTAATTAATAGAGTGCGGTAAATGAGGTGTAATAAAAAAAAGGGAAAATTGGGAATTAAAAGAAAATAGTAGAGATAAAGGTGAAATCAAAATGTTTTACAAGGATTTCACCTTTTATATATTAGTGATTAGTGATTACATACTACAAATGTTGTCAGCAAAGTACCATACTTGATTAAAGAAATATCAAAATAAATAAAGATATCATTATGAAAAAGGAATGATATGGATAGATATATTAAAATTATTTTCTAAATTTGATGATCAAAAAGTAACATGTCAAAGTTAAGTGATATTAAGTTCAATGATCAATGAGTAACACATCAAAA
This sequence comes from Nyctanthes arbor-tristis, assembly GCA_963692815.1. Lineage (NCBI taxonomy): Eukaryota > Viridiplantae > Streptophyta > Magnoliopsida > Lamiales > Oleaceae > Nyctanthes > Nyctanthes arbor-tristis. The sequence goes on from CAVNYN010247639.1 coordinate 15,023, forward strand.
TTTTTTTTTAAAAAAATAAAATGCCACAAATGTGGCGTATATTATTCTACAACGACGCTCTTCCGATCTCAACTTAGAAGTAAGTCGAGTGATGTTTTAGTAAGATAAAGATAACTTGAGTGACTATTGGACTAGCAAGATTGCCCCGGGGCGCAGCCGTTTAGCATGACTTGTTTGTGTTATGCCACATCATAAATTCTGTTAAATCTAAGAGACAAAAACCATTTCAGTGGTAATACTTTTTTAAGTTTGGTGACTAACGTGTAACATATTAAATTCAATGATGATTTAGTAATGTCGGAATAAGTTTAGTGACCAAAAATGTATTTAATCCATTCACTGCTTTTTTTCTCCTTTGTTCTTTTTTTTTTTTTGTGTTGGGGGGGGGGGGGGACCATTCATTGCTTTTTGTAG
>CAVNYN010247639.1:15456-28089 GCA_963692815.1 Nyctanthes arbor-tristis
CCCCCCCCCCCCCCCCCCCCCCCCCCCCCCCCCCCCCCCCCCCCCCCCCCCCCCCCAGTCATTGCTTTTTCTAGTTTGGTAACTAGTCACGTCTAGAACTTGTTACATTATTTGTCACTTTATCTTTAGTTTGTCTCAGCTTTAATTTGTGCAATAGCTAGAAAATAGTGCATTCAGGTTTTAGATTAAAATTTCTCTTTGCTATTATATCTTATAAGGCTCTTCTTTCAATCTCTTAGCAGGCACTACCCGTCTACATCAATGTGGTTAATATTCTTTTTTTCCCCCTTGGAAGATATCAAAAGCTGGTGCTTACAAAAAGGAGTAAAGTTCTCTTCAAGGCGATATTATAGTACGTCTTGACCATACAATCGGTATTATTCAGTGAAGAAATTGGCAATATCTTACAAAATCTATGATGGAAAATTTTTTATTGAACTTCACTTCATGAATCCAGTTCAGGCATTTGGAAATAATAACAATCTTTCCAGGAAATTTATGGAGTTAAATATCATTTTGGTCACTCAACTTATCATTTTGTTTCTAAACCATCACTAAACTTCAACTCGTTACTCATTACTCACTGAACTTATAAACTTGTTACTCATTCATTACTAAATTTATAGAAGCGTTTCTATTTCATCACTAAGACGGAATCTATTAGTTCAATTTAACAGGGGAGATGACGTGGCTTAACGGTAAAGTGACGTGGCTTAACAGCTCCGCCACGTGGCAAGTGAAATACTTATATGGTCATTGAATTATTTAAGTTGTTACTGATTGGTCACTAAACTTACCTTTAAGTTATTAATTCATCATCAAACTTTAATGTGTTACTAATTGGTCACTAAACTTACCATTTAAGCTACTAAACTATCATTGGACTTTGACGTATTACCCGTTAATACCTAGATTTTCATAAATCAATTTATAACTTGTTGTTCGTTTCCCAAGCTAATATTAATTTTTTTTCTTTTTACAATATTACCTTTTTTTTTGGGTTGCATATTAACCACGTGTTACAAAATGTCAGGTATTTTTTACTCAACTATACTTTTTTTCTTAAGTGCAAAATTGATTTTAGTTCACAAGGTTTTGATTCTTAGGTCTAAAATTGATTCTAGTTCATTCCCACGGCATTTTGTGACCAAAATTTTGAGTAATCAAAATTAATATTAGTTTCAGAAAAAATTAATATTAATTTTGTGAATTAGAATCAACTTTCTACATAAGAAAAATGTATAATTGAGCAAAAAGTACGTATTTTATGACATGTGGTTAATATGCCAAAAATTTTAAAAAAGAAAAAAAATAAATATTAGTTTCTGAAACGAACGACAAGTTATAAATTAATTTTTGCAAATCTAGGTATTAATTCGTAACAAGTCAAAGTTCAATGATGATTTAGTAACTTAAATAGTAAGTTTAGTGACCAATTAGTAACACATTAAAGTTTAATGATGAATTGATAACTTAAAGGTAAGTTCAGTGATTAATGAGTAACAACTTAAATAGTTCAATGACCATATAAGTATTTCACTTGCCACGTGGCGGAGTTGTTAAGCCACGTCACTTCACCGTTAAGCCACGTCACCGCCTCCGTTAAATTTAACTAACAGATTCCGTCTTAGTGATGAAATGGAAACGCTTTTATAAGTTTAGTAATGAATGAGTAACAAGTTTATAAGTTCGGCGAGTAATGAGTAACGAGTTAAAGTTCAGTGATGGTTTAAAAACAAAAGGTAAGTTGAGTGACTAAAATGGTATTTAACTCGAAATTTATGGATCAATTACTTGGCGATGGCCTACTTGATTGAATTACTTCACTCCTCAAATCAGGTGCTTTTGTCCCAGCATAGCATACTCCACTATTCATATGTGCACTTCCAGCAGTGTATAATGTTTGCTTTGCCTTACTGCTCATATTGTTATTAATAATAATGTGTTTGTTGAGTAAAATTTTCTATTATGGATTAACAATGCTCTAGTGCTTCAGCTCGTGAGTCAAGTGTCTCGGAAAGTGATAATGATGCCGCGTGGAAACCAATGGAATTTGCTTGAGGATGGATTTTCCCGATAAATTCTAGTATTTATATGTACAATCCAGGAAAAAAAAAGAAGAAAAAGTAAATACCGTCATTTTGGTGTTAATTTTTGTTCGCTCGAATAATTTTTTGCATCTTAAGAGCAACCACAAATTATCATTGCTGGATATAGATGTATAAATCGATGGACAACTTCTCTTGAGGAGCAAGAAGGAAAATATTATTAATAATTTATAATTAAGTAGGTAGTGGAAAATTATATAAATCTTCACCTCATGATATCAATTGGAAATTAATTATACATGATGCCGTGATGGGAATTAATGGATTGATTTATTTGGACAAACAACTGGTAGTGGTAGTACCTGGATGACTTGAAAGGGTTTGGAAAGAAATTCCAAGCCATTGTCTGAACGATAATTGGAAGTTGAGGAAGAAATCTCCTTATTTTCAGAATTGATGCGGGTGATTTTTGTGTTGGATTGACAATGACTCGACTAGGAGTGGGAAGAAAAATTGGGTGAACCGAACCAAACCAACTAAACTGGGTTTTAAAAAAAAAAAAAAAAGACCGGTTCATGTGATCTTGATGTTTCGGTTCATCAATTTGAAAACCGACTGACCATTTGCTAACCCTTAGACTCGACTAAACAAGTGTATTAAACACGTCAAAGCTTCATACGTATGTTTTACGAATAAGTGTATTAAACAATCATCAACGACAGTTAAAAAGAAACACGTCTAAAAAGTCTGTTTTCATTACAACTTACTAGAAGTTCAACAGTTTTATCTTTCTAGCGCAGTCGTTGGATGTTATAAGGTGCCAATTATAAACGTGAAAGCAACAACTACTGTTTTTGTTAGTTTACTTTATAAGTAGAATTAGTGGATGGCACCACAAAGTGCTAGCAGCTGATAATAAATTATTCTGATTTGAATAATAATATATTATTACTATATCTGTCTTAAAAAGATATTCCTTATTTTTTTATTCGTCCCAAATTATATTCTCTCTTCTTAAGTTAATTTTTTAGTTTTCTAATATACCCTCATTTATAGTGCATAGTAATCAACAATAAAGAACAATTAAAGTGAAATATTAAATAAATCAAAAGGTATATTAGGAAATATTATTCCTCATTTTTTTATTCGTCCCAAATTATATTCCCCCTTCTTAAGTTAATTTTTAGTTTTCTAATATACCCTCATTTATAGTGCATAGTAATCAACAATAAAGAACAACTAAAGTGAAATATTAAATAAATCAAAGGGCATATTAGGAAATATATTGTTAAATTGCATATTTCCAATAACATTAAATGATGCGTTCTTAATCTATGTGAAAAATGAAAGGGGGATATCTTTGTGGGACGGAGGGAATACTTATTAATTAACTAATTCACACAAAAACGAGGAATAAAGTTTTAATGAACGCGACATCATCGTATTTCTTGAAAAACTAGTTTGAACAGAAACTTGCTTGGATTAATTGACAACTAAAATATCTAAGTGTTTTGTCCCAGCATAACAAATTCTAGTATCCATAAATATGCATTTTTCCAGCAGTGTAAGCTACAGCAAGAAAATAAATACTATCATGCAGAAGGCTAATTTCTTTCCTCTTGCAATTTTTCTGGTATATTGCCTAATGGCCTGCTTAGCCATGGCAAAAACCAATATTACCACTGATCAATCTTTTCTTCTCACCTTAAAAGCCCACTTACACATAGATCATTCACACATTTTATGGAAGAACTGGTCGGATTCTGCTCCAGTTTGTGACTGGATTGGTGTTACTTGTGGTCTTCGCCACCAAAGAGTAACATCATTAGATATTTCTCGAATGAATCTTACCGGAAGCCTACCACCCCAATTGGGGAACTTATCATTTCTTGTTTCTATCAACTTAAGTACAAATAGTTTTTATGATAATCTGCCTCAAGAGTTGATCCAACTTCGACGCTTAAGAATCATTGATTTCGCATTCAATCTTTTCAGTGGACAAATACCTTCATGGTTTGGTTTCTTCCCCAAGTTACAATTTCTGTGTATTAGAAGTAACAATTTTACTAGTTTCATTCCACCATCTCTATTTAATATATCTAACCTCCAAACTCTGGATCTTTCCTACAATCCTCTACAAGGAGAAATCCCGAAAGAGGTTGGAAATCTTCGTAACCTAAAAAAGCTAGTCTTACAGTTCAATAATCTCAAAGGAGCAATACCATTGACGATTTTCAACATATCGACCCTGGAAATACTCGCCTTTAATAGGAATAGGTTAAACGGTGATTTCCCTTTTGACATATGTCATAGACTTCCAAGACTTAAAGGGCTTTATCTATCCTTAAACGAATTATCCGGAAAAATTCCTTCCAATTTATCTGTGAATTCACAACTTGAGGTCCTTATTTTGTCCATCAACAAATTTAGTGGATCGCTGCCACAGCAGCTTGTGAATTTAACCCTTCTGAAGATATTAGCTCTTGGCGAAAACAACTTGATAGGTATGGTTTATAACACCTGAACAACTTTTTTTCCTCTTTCTTTTCTCTTCAGAAAGTTTTTCCTTGCAAAGTCTGAACACTATGTACGTAATTGTAGGTGTAATCCCACAAGAGATTGGCAATCTTTACAACTTGGAGGTACTTGATTTAAACACGAATACCTTTATCGGTTCTGTGCCACCTGCAATCTTCAACATCTCAACAATGACATGGCTTGCATTTTCAAATAATAAACTTTCTGGAAACCTTGACAGGGAGAGTTCAGGATATGAGCTTCCAAATCTTAAAAGACTCTCTTTAGCTAAGAATAATTTCTATGGGAAAATACCAAGTTTTATTGCAAACTCTTCTAAGCTCACTTTAATCGACCTTTATTTCAATAATCTCACTGGAGCAATTCCCAACTTTTTCAAGGATTTAGGATTGCTTGAAAAGGTGTACTTGGCGGACAACAAATTCATTAGTGAATCTCCAGAATTGAGCTTCATCTCTTCATTCAGAAATTGTAGATATCTAAAGCTTTTGGCTTTTGGTGGTAATCCTTTCAATGGCTTTCTTCGAATTACAGCTGGAAATCTTTCCAATTCTCTTCTTTATCTCTATGGTTATAATTGTGATCTCCAGGGAAGCATTCCGAGTGAAATTGGCAATCTCAGTAGTCTAATATTGTTAAATATGAGGGGCAATCAGTTGACAGGTTCAATTCCGACAAGCATGGCAAATTTGCAAAAGCTTCAAGCATTAGTTCTTTTCTCAAATAAAATAAGTGGATCTATTCCAAACTCAATTTGTGAACTCCAGAATTTATATGCCTTGTTCCTGTCAAATAATCTAATAACAAGTGAAATTCCAGTCTGCATAGGGAATATCAAAACACTAAGGCATCTACATGTAGATACCAACAGATTGACCTCCAACATACCGGCAAGTCTCTGGCTCTTGAATGACCTTCTAGAGTTGAATCTATCTTCAAATTTTTTGAGTGGCTCTCTACCTAACGAAATAGGGAATCTCAAGGCTGCAGATTATATCGATCTATCAGCGAATCAACTCTCAGGTAGTATTCCAGCCACAATTGGAGATCTACGGAGCTTGATCAATCTTTCCTTAGCACAAAACAATCTGCAAGGATCTATTCCAGAGTCAATGGGTAAGCTGCTGAACTTGGAGCGGTTGGACCTATCTTACAACAACCTTTTTGGTAATATCCCCAAGTCCTTGGAGGCACTACAACATTTCACGTTCTTGAATATTTCATTCAATGATTTAAGAGGTGAAGTTCCATCTGGAGGTCCTTTCAAAAACTTTTCAAGTCAATCCTTCATGTCTAACGAAGGATTATGTGCCGATTCAATAGATGGTCTTCCACGATGTCATAATACTAGAGTTGGTAGACAAAGGAGAAGAACATTGATTGTTTTATTTGCAATTTTGGGGATTATTGTAGCCATGGTCATGGCATATGCAGTTGTAAGGTACCGAAGGAAAAAACTAGTGGAAGTTCTAGAAGACTCTACACCTGGGGAAAGATCAAGGGTCTCATATTATGAGCTTATGCAAGCAACTGAAGGGTATAGCGAGAGCCATTTACTAGGATCAGGGAGTTTTGGCTCTGTTTATAGAGGGACTCTTAATAATGGAAAGGATGTGGCTGTGAAGGTGTTCAATTTGCAACTACAAAATGCATTCAAGAGCTTTGATGTAGAATGTGAAGTACTGCGTAACGTTTGCCACAGGAATTTGTGCAAAGTCATTACTGCATGCTCAAATCCAGATTTCAAGGCCTTGGTGCTTGAGTACATGTCTAGTGGAAATCTTGATAAGTGGTTGTACTCAGGCAACTACTTTTTAGACATCTTCCAAAGAATTAACATCATGATAGATGTGGCATGTGCATTGGAATATCTGCACTATGGTTATTCAACGCCTATCGTTCATTGTGATCTGAAGCCAAGTAACATTTTGTTGGACGAGGAAATGGTTGCATGCTTGAGTGATTTTGGAATTGCCAAGTTATTGGGTGATGAAGAAAGCAATACACATACTACAACGTTGGGAACATTGGGCTACATTGCACCAGGTAACATCTCCACCTCTTACTTTCTTCCTTCTTTGAACATTTACTAATGAATTTCATATAAACTTTGTAGAGTATGGATTGAAAGGATCAGTGTCGGTCAGATGTGATGTTTATAGCTATGGCAGATCTTAATGGAAGTGTTCACACGAATGAAACCCATCAATGAAAATTTTTCTGGGGATTTAAACTTACGGAGCTGGATAAATGATTCTATGCCCAATGCAATTAGTCAAGTTATAGATCCAAACTTGTTGCAGCCAAGAGAAGAATGCTACATGAAGAAGTTGAAATGCGTATCTTCTATAATGGAGCTAGCTTTAAATTGTTCCATGGAAAGTGCCAATGAGAGGTCGAACATGAAGGATGTTGTTGTAGCATTAAAGAAGATTAGATCTCAGATTCTTGCTTAATGTCCCGTTGACCAAGTATTAATGTTGGATGCATTCTGTTTTGCTTCTTGTAAAAGTGCTTTTTCTTTAAGGGCTATGTGTTAGATGATGGTTCATCCATTCTAAGTAAAGCTACTGTATGGCATGGAATATTATACTAGCAAAAAATAAAATTAAGGTTAGTTTGAATTTCTTTAATTATCTAGATTTTGTGAACTCAATAGATTTTATAAAAAAAAAATTCTCTATCCAATAATCATAAAAAAAATAAATAAATATTACACATTTAAACGGACCACAAGGGATAATCCAAATAGTTATTCATCAATTTGATTCTAGCTAGTATTTAACTCTACTGATTATATTGGAGATTTCTCATTTTTTTTTTTTTTGAGGGAAGAATACTAATTCATTAATTGTACCAGAAAGAAGTACATAAAAAATCAAAGGAGGAGGAATTATATTGGAGATTTAAAAGAGTATATTGTGAAATGATACTAAGTTTGATCTTTTTAAAACTATTAATAGCACTTTCTTTAATATTTGTCGAAATTGAAATTGGACTATCTATATGGAAGTAATAGTTATTCTGCATATTTATTGATTAAAATATTTCATTGTGGGTTAATGATGATGCTCTAGTGCTTTAGTTCAAGAGTAAAATATAGGTTTTGGACGATAATATATGTTCATGCCACCTGGAAATTAATGGATCAATTACTTGAGGATGGACTCGTCGATTTTTGTGAAAGAATTCATGGATTTCAGCCATGTGCACAAGTCGTAAAAAAAGTTGTACAAATAGTAATATATACATGTAGCACAACTGTTGTAGTATTTAGAAATGTTAATTTCGGTGGAGAGCAAAGTTTTGTGTTTAAATATTAATAGCATTCATTCAAATAACGTTTTGCGCTGAAGCTTCAGAGATAACCTTGGCAAATGCCAGTTAAGTTTGTCCTCCAAATTAATTTGATTTGGCTAAGGTTGAGTGTGACATATTGAAAGTGGTTCTTGATATTTTCTTTGTAGTAGTAAATGCGGATCGTGCTATTTACCTTTACTTGTTTTTCGTTTTGGACGGATACCGTCCCCATTTTGATTGCTCATTGTACTCGAGGTGGGATTGATGGATTCATAATACCATGAAATTTTCCATCAAAATAACAATAACTTAGGCAGGTAATGGAAAATTCTGTTAGTCTTCAATATTCATGTTAATTAACAGGAAATATAACTGAGGGATCATTTCCAAAGTCTTAAGGATCATGTACAAACATTTCTGAGTTTTCATTTTTCAATTTTGTATTCATTTTGTGTTTTGTTTTAAATACTACAATAATTTAAGAATAATTAAACTGTTTCCTTGCTTTCAATGCTATCTGGATTTGTCTTTATGAGTTTTCTTAAAAAAATGTTTCCTTGCTGTCAATAATATGTCTACAGAAATACAAAAATAAACAAATTTTGACTACTATTCCAAAAAAAAAAAAAAAACTTAAAACAGTCTAAAATCAGCAAAGAGAACAAGAATCGATCTTGCAAGAAGTTTGTCAAGGGGCGTCAAAGTTTAGTATAATATATAGCAAGCATGGGAACTAGTGAAGATATTAATATGTTTGGGCCCAGAACTCATTGATATATTATTTGTTATTTCGGTTTTAATTATTTTCTCTCTGTTTGCTCATAATTTGAAGTGCTAGTTATATATTACTAATGGCGGCACGTGCCTTGCACGTGCTCTATTGATAGTATTGTTTTCTTTAATATGGATTAATTTTACATACAAGGCTAATGTGTAGTTTACTGAATTAGAGTATTTGTATTAAGTTGGGGCGTTAAGAAAAAAAAAAGTCATTTAATCATAGTCAAAAAATAGCATTATCTTACAAGCCAAAATAACATGAGTTAAATTGAATTTCAAATCCATATGTTAAGATTTGAAACTCGATTGAGAACCAGTCTAAGGAGAGATTTTATTTATACACATTAGATGATATTTGTGGGTTTCAAATATGAATATATTCACTATATTTTTTTTAACCTACACAAAAGGCATAAAAGACAAAAGATAACGTTTGGAAACAGTTAGAGCATCTTCTCTTTGTTCACAGACTTCAGCAGTGTGTGATTTCCTTTCAACTTTCTCTTCTATGTTTGTTTCATCAAATGGATCATGAAAGAGTGCTCTTTTTGCGGGTGGATAAGAGGTTTCAATGGTACAAGTTTGTTTCTTGGCTAGACTTGCATCAGATTCTTCAGTGTTGATCCCGTCTTCATTTTCTTGTGGCTCAATAAGGGTTGGGGAGCATCTATAGGTAAAAACCAGCAAAAACAACAAAACGGATAGTCACCAAGCTGTGAACACAAGTACTTTAGGTTCATGCCACATGAGGCCATTCAAGTGCCAACTTCTAACATCCTCCATTACAGTATTAATACACTAATGAGCTCCCTTAACAGTGGAGATGCAAATGTAGACTTTTTACACTCAACATTCTCAAATCTTTATTTTTTACTCTTGTAGGGAAAATGTATCAGATAATAATCTAGCTAATGCAACTTCTCCATTCTAAAGCAGAGCAAGTAATTTTTTGTTTTCTCATGATGCAATGTATCATTCAACTGAACCAGAGTGCTTATACATCACAAGACAAAGGCAAACAGTGTTTATTATCCTTTGACACACTACAAGCTTTCTCACCAACTACCAGGCATATAAGAAATGCATCCTTGTAGAAGTTAGATTTTGAAATTTGTCCGTACTTGTTTTTTGAGTTTCTTCTTCTCAATAATATATTTAAATCTGACTACAAACCTTCTATCCCACATAAGACTATGACACTACATAGTTTTCTTTTGTTTTCCTCCTATAGACATAAATACATGATGCATATATAGTATGTAACACAACTCAACTATGTAAAAGTCAACTTCCCTCAAATACAAATGGCGAGGTGTTGGTGGGAGGCAGTACACTTAGTTGTTGAATAGCAATATGAGCTGGTGCAAGAATATTGAAACCGTCTATTATAATTATTGGAAAAACTGAAATAGAATATTGAAACCAAAGTATCAAATTCAAATTTTCTTATCAACATCAGTTCCACTATTTCTTGATATTTATCACGACACATAATGCATATTAATCCATCTAAATGTGCACTACTAATTTTATTTTGCATCTAAATTAAAACTTGAAGAAGCCTAAACAGAACCCAAAAAGTCATTGCAACTCTTACCTTGTTCACTTTTTGGCAATGTCATCGTTCCTTGTTCTTATCGAGGACTCTTGATTGCTGAGGAAATAACAACATCATACCAACTACAAAGCCAATAGTCAAGGCAAGAAATTAAAAAATCAAATATTTACAAAATAGAAAGATCGACAAAAATTGCTGAGAAAATTCCTTTATTTGAAACAAGCTAAAATAGAGGAATAAACACCAAACCCAATTGATCAAACAAATGAAGAATTCATACAAAAGCATAATCTAAGTAATTGATAAACTATCAGTAATAACTGTATAGTTCATTTATGTAGCGACCGAAAATTTTAAGATCTTAAACTTTACATTTTCAAATTTTTAATCGCGTTGCTCCCGAAATTTATCGAATTTAATTCTTAAACTTAAATTAATGAATATTTATCTTAATTAATAAATTATAATTTACTTGATTAATTACCATATAATTAACCATTTAGATAAATTAAGCATAATTCACATTTCTATAAAATTTTCTTTTATTCAATTTAAAATTTCTACAAAACTTAGTTAATTAGTACTTTTATCAACCTCTTAGTTCTTAATCCAAAATCATTATAATTAAACCCCTAGATTAAGACTTTTTCCTCATTTGGCAACCCTTATTCAAACCCTCAACCCCATGTAACCCTATGCCATAATGGTCTCTATAAACTCCTCCCAACACCACCCACTTCCCAGCCCAATCCAGGAGCCACCAAGACAAGGTCTGCTCCTTCTCTCCATCCTCTCCACCTACTTGTCTAGAGAATTTTACAAACAACACATACACTGCCTTCACACATTCAATACACATTCACATACACTACACAACAAGTAGCCACAAATCTTCCTTCACAGAATTACATACATTGTCATTGTAGAAGTATACACACCCACACAAGACATACACATACACAGATACACAGCTGCCTATCTTTGCCAAGAACACACAGCTACAAATCTGATTTTTGGTGTGTGTGTCAGTGGTAGAGGATGAAGGCAATGTCACTACCACCATTACCACCGCCGTGCGCCAGCCACTGCCGGCTGCCCCCCCCACTGCCGCAATGTCACCACATAAACCACAGCCATTACTCGAGCTCGACTGTCACCACCTCTTCAGCAACCAATCGGACTCCAGTCGAGCAACCTCGACCGCCACCTATCTCACTGCCCTCTTCACCACCGTCCCTTCATTCACAACAGCAATACAAATGCAAAGGAGAAAAAAAAGGGGCAGAAACAGAGCAGCCACTGCCGGCTGCTCATCACCGTCGGTCGCCACCACGCACCACCACTTCTTCAACCCCAAAATGCTCCTCAAATAGAAATTTGAAAACCCAAAAAAAAAAAAAAAAAAGAAAACCGAGACATACCTTGGCCGAAGCTCTGGCAGGAATCCCCAAACCCGTTCGCGCCTCCCTTTCAGCCTTGAGCCCGTGACCTCTAGTCTTGGCTGAACCTCCACTAAGCTCACCTTTGTCAGGAACCCACTGCTCCTCGCAACTCGAACCCCTTCAGAACCCCCTCGACCGCAGACTTCTCGTGCACCCATTACCCGTTCCGTGATGTCAAACCCAACCATAATCCTCACTGATCTTCATATCCTCAAACATGAAATGCTTGTCCTTCGATCACTCCTTCTCGCCCTCTGATTCACGGTTCCTCTCACTCTCCCAGACCCTTCTCTGTTGTTCAAACGAACTGGGGCAAATTAGGTCTGGTTTAGGGATTTCAAACTAATTCCCAAATTGCAATCGAGCCCACATCTCTCTGATTGTTCCATTCCAGACCTTAGTTTTAAGATCCATTGCATTTCAGTTCTGGACGTTTTCCCTTATTCGATTTCAGTCCATGAATTTAGCTGTTGAGGCGTTTCAACCACCAGAGTTCTGAAAAAGTTTATTTCAGTCTCTATTCTTTTACTAATGTTTGAGTGGATGCAGAGTTTTAATTTTAATCCATTTTAGCCCCTCAAGTTATGAAAAACTCTATCTTAGTCCTAAAGGTTTTGAAAAGACATATGTTAACCCAAAACTTTCAAAGTCCATGATTTAACGCTGTACTTTTATTTAGATTTAAATATTTCAAAAATTTCTAACTTTAGTTATTTATTTGCTAGACGAAGCGCGTGACTTGACACCTAATTGACTACCCATTAGCTCGACTCAATGGAATTTTGAGGTAGACTCCTTTCTAAGATATTTTCTCAAAAATAGCGCTAACATTAATTGATTGTTCTATAGATTGCATATGGATATGTGACTTATGTTCTTATATGTTATTTGCATGAGCAGAATTGCTTTATGCTTGAGACGAGACGAGACTTTTGTATATGCTTTATTGCTATGCACAGATTTTGCA
>CAVNYN010247642.1:0-13597 GCA_963692815.1 Nyctanthes arbor-tristis
AAAAAAAAAAAAAAAAAGGATTTTCTAGCGTTATTTTTCCTTTTTCAGTTTTTCCCCATTTGTCCCCATTTTTTTCTTTTTCTTTTCTCTCTTTTTTATATGGTATGGTATATGTACTAAAATTATAACATTCTTTGTTACGTAAATTAGAAAGTGTAACATATAATATTTTGTTTGTACCAACATCAAGCGGTTTTCTATAGAGTTCATATGGTGTCTAATGGACTACATGGTAGGATATTATTGGAGCGGGGCAACACCTATCCCCTATTCCATCTCACCATTAATCATTTTCCTATTATGAGAAAGATATCTAATGAACAAAACTATATCCTCTACAAATACTTTGTTCTGTATGATCAACCATAAACATTCACAACAAACACTTTTTTTTTTTTTAAATAGTAAAATACTTCATTTCATTCACAAATATCTCGGTTAATCACTTAGCTAAACAACAATGGGTTATAGTTAGTCCATGAACTATAAAATGAAGACAACAAAGTATATGAAGCAACCTTGTGGGCAACTATATTCCCATCTTGGGATTTGTGGGTGTAAGAACTACAGTTGAGCTCAAATAAAAGCTATAAGATTTCACTAAGAAGCAGTATGTTGGGAAGAAACTCAATCTCCGGGCCCCCCCCCCCCGCCTCGGCAAACACTTCAAAAAAATATTAGTCAACCAGAGGCAATCAAATTCTACAGAAATGTTCCTCTATCCATTTTCCTTTGTGAACTTCAATCCCATAAGAACTGTCATCCCTTCCACATCCTTCACTCGTGGGATACCAGTGAAAAGGTGTCTACAAAGCCCCCACACAGCCCTAGAATTATCTCTCACAATTGTAGCAACCGGATTTTCGTAAATGAAAATTTATTATCTTAAAGCCCTAAAAGAATTTTAAGTGTCACTACCCCATATTTCCGTTATTTGAAAATTTTGGTTACGATAAAGATTTTAAAGAATTTGCTTCGTTCGTCTACTTTATTTTAAAGAAAAACACAAGATTTTAGTTGGATTTCTAGCTCGAGTCCAATTATTTATATCTTCAAATTTTGCCAACAACGTCCGAAGAATAGTTTGATTTAATTTAGGCCACAAGGCATTTTAATCATTTTGGACCATTTGACCTATTTTCTAAGAACCCATTTGGGTCCAATTTTAATTTTAAGCCCAACTGTAATTAAGTCATTTTAAGCTCAAATTTATCAATTAACTTGTATCTCCAGAATTTAAATAAAGCTCAAATTTGAGCCCGATTTAATAAGTCATATTCCATCAAATTAAGCCACTCCAAACAAGCCTTAGACTTCGTCTATCCACTCGACCTACGTTGAAAAATTAGATTTCTTGATAACTAAAGGAACCGTTGCCTAATAGAAATACCCCCTTATCCCCTAAAATTGTTACCAACATTCCCCTCAATCCCTCTTGGGATTCCCCACGTTCAACACAAGATGTATCCCCTAATATGTATAATCTAGCTCAGACCAAAACTTTCAGCAAACGAATTTCAGCGAGAGAGCAGAAAGACTACAATCAGCACATGCACTCAAGTTCATTTACACTTCATCGACTCTACATACATTCACAGAGCACAAATACACAGTGAAACTGTCCACAATCACACAGAAATTCATACATACATGAAATACGCACATTCAACAAATTTTACATGAACAAACACAAGACCTCTATACATTCATTCATAGATACCAATTTCAACTACAACCTACACGTATACACACACGCACACACTACTACACATTCATTGCTAGAACACACACTCATCACTGTCTCCTCCTTCACATCGACCAGAAGTTTGATTTTGTCCCAAACACCATTTATCAGCCATTTGAAACCAGTCTCGGCTGCCATTTATATTTTAATAAAAGCAGAAGTAAAATTGAATCTTCAATTGGAAAATATTCAATTTGGTTTCAGATTCTGTTTGAGAGAATCATTTTTTATTTTACTTTTTTTTTTACTTTAAATTCCTGTATATTGGTATGTTAAATAACCTACCACTATTGATAACTGTCCACGATTGATATAAAAAAACTGTAAAAGCACAACTGCACTTTACGGTTGATAAGGTAGTTGATGATTACTTTAACCAATATTAAAACGGTTAAAGAAATTTAAAGATTAGAAAAAATGAAAAAAAAAAATAGATTCAAGTTATGACAATAGTAATGGGCTAAAAAAAAAAAAAGAAGATAATAAGTGGTTATCTTGGTAGTTACTTATATTAGTGGGACAACTTACATAATACATGTTTTAGAAAAAATAGTTTTATAAAATTTATCAATATATAGTAAATTAAAGTAAAAAAAAAAACAAATGAATTATATAGATAAGCTATGTCGTTCTAAAGTAAAAAAAAAAAAAAAAAAGAAATTATGCCTTTAGAATATATCTTCTTCTTCTGGTGCTCTTGGTCTATTTGATATGATCATGTATTTTTAATTTTTTTAATACAAATGAATTATGTATATAAACTATACCTTTCTAATTACATTATTTTAATTTTTTCTTTATAGACTTTATTGGAAAGGTTGTCATCAAATATCACCTAGAACATTAAAAGTCATGTAGGAGTCAGAAAAGTAATGTTAAAATACGTCGAACTTGTTTTAAATTATTATGACTATCAATAAGAGTCAATGTTAATTTATAGACTTTAACTGTTCGTTGTTATTATTACTAATAAGAGTCAGTATTAATCTCTTTTTGAGTACTCTTTACAAAGTCAATATTCAATCGTGATTAGTTCCAAGTAACAGTGTCTAGAGTTGTGAATCATGTTGATATAAAAATACTTAGATATAATAAGGAATTAAGAATGAAAAACCAATTAATAAAACGACCAATGTTGTATATAATTAAATTTTCTAAAATTTTTAATAATATTAACAAAATATTTATTTTTGTTATCTTAAAACGTTACTTTGTTTATTAGTTTGTTCCTATATTTAATTTTCTTATGTGATACTTTATCAACAAAATTTGACTTTGCAATGCACGAGAGCAAATACTAGTTCTTCATAACACCACATTCATCATTCCCCAGTCAGCCTTCAACACCCAATTCGAATACGGAAAAAGAAAGAGGGGGAGAGAAACAGAATGAATTTCTTCTTCAATTTCTTTCACCAAAAGAAACCAGGGAATGAAGCCCATATGTTACGGGACTCACCTTAGCAAAAAAAAACATTGCCAGAAACTTTAGGTCTCGCTGGAAACTCTGAGCTTTGACCCGACTTGCTACTCCTCATTGCAACTCAAACCAATTCAAACGTTCACCGCCAAATTTGAACCCAATTGGTGAACCACTGCTAGTCGAACTGAACCCAGCAGCTCTCGAACTCCACTGATGAACCCCCATGTCGTCCCTCTTAGCTCCCTAAACTCTCTGCTTCTTCGATCGAATTGGGGCAGGATAGGTAATTTAGGGATTTTTAATTAAATCCCAATTGCACTGTATCCCCTTGTGTTTTGTTGTATCTTATTTTGGTCCCTACAATTCATTTTGTGTCTAAATCGGTCCAAGTCTTTTGGTCTTGAGCAAACAAGTTTCACAGGATTCGTTTTAATTGATTTTAGTCCCTCAAATTATTAGTCTAATATATTCTACCCAATATGTTTTTATTGATATTTATGTTGATCTAAAGTTTCTGTTTTATTCATTTTAGTCCCTCAAGTTTTGAACTTTAGCCTAAACTTTTTTGAACCAAAATTTCAGAAGTTCAAGATTTTATTTCATACTTCTACTCGGTTTCCACTTTAATTATTTTCAAAATTATTGACTTGAATTATTAATTATTTTGATAGATAACGCGCATGATTTAACGCACTACTGACTATGCCGCTTAGCTCAAACTC
Source organism: Nyctanthes arbor-tristis (assembly GCA_963692815.1). Lineage (NCBI taxonomy): Eukaryota > Viridiplantae > Streptophyta > Magnoliopsida > Lamiales > Oleaceae > Nyctanthes > Nyctanthes arbor-tristis. Next base: position 3,890 of record CAVNYN010247642.1, read on the forward strand.
GAAGGAAAAGTAAAAACAATTAAGTTAGATTCCTTGTTAAAAGTTATTTTTCAAATTTATGTATCAACTGTTTATGAAAGATATGATGTAATTACATATTATCTGTTTATGCATGTGCTTTATGTGATTCATGAAATTGATATGAAAGTATGCGGATAATCTAGCTCACCTTAATATGGAGCCCATAGACGTAGCTCGCTATTTTGGTTGGCCCACAGACATAGACATTTTAGCTTGTTTGAAATTGCAAGCCCCACAGATTTAATTGCATGAGTATATGAGAATAACTGCATAATATTTAGAAAAATTCTAGGGGGACATGAAAATGGGACATTATTATGTGACATTCTTATGTGGTACACTTGTATTGGATGATGAAAAAGTAGCCATATAATCATCACCCAATGAATGTGTATCACATGAGAATGTCACATAATAATGTCTCTTTTTAATGTCCCCCCTAAAATTGCTCTAATATTTATTGTATGTTTAAAGTTATTGTGCGGGAATCCACTGAGTGTTTTTTCAAAACACTATCTTTTATTTCAAAACATTTTAGGTTCTACTGCTGGCAGCGACTCGACCGGAGATGACAATTGAAAAAAAAAAGAAAGAAATGTCCTTTAATATTAAATTACATTTTACTTTTGGTTTGAATCATTCAAGGCTGTGTGGTTGTTGATTTCAAATTTGGATTTGCTTTTTCAGTATTTACATTTAGATTGGGATTATTGTTAACTGGTTTTTATGAAATGTTATTTTTAGAGAGAGAGAGAGAGAATTTCTGCACTTATTTTGTTACTTATTTTAATTTCTGCATTTTTAAAGGAATAAAATAGATTTAGTAGCGTCTCAAGTTCTGAGAACTCGGAGCGTTACAACAATTGCTCCCACTGAGTAGAGTTTCCTTTCATCACTAGCAGTGGCATCAACATTCAATTTTAGGCAGCCAATAGGGATAGGGCACTATCTGTTTCTATTAAGCTTTCCATTAGAACCTAGTTTGTTCTGTGAATCCGAGGAAAGGGGAGGGGGAGCCAATCTAAATCACCATCAATCATGTTCTTATTGTGAGAAAGATCTAAGGAACAAAATAAAGTAGAGAGAGCACAACAACAAATTCAGTATCTGGCATTCAAAATCCAACAATAATAAAAAGCAGAGCAATTCAATGGCAACAAATCCAGCAATACTAAAATAAATCACTACATTACTAAAAAGAGCGCAAATTTTACTGTAAAGATATTTGAATCTAAAGAATGTTAAAAAGATGTGGGAAGAGAGGCAGGGAAGCGTCCCATGGCTATCTTGCCCTTCCTCTTCTCCCTATAGTCTACCAGCATATTAGCGAATACATACAGTCTTGCAATAGTACTTTAACTTGGTATTCCAAAGTTTAATATAAGTTTGTTCTCTAGAGCTTTACCCACAAAAAAAAAAAAAAACCAACTATATATTCTCTACAAAAAAACAAAATTTCACACTTCTCAATAATCTTTATTTACATTACCACTACACATTTTCCTATAAATCTAAAAGAAAACATATGATTTATAAATTCAATTCCAAATGGTATGAATATGGTGAATCAGAATGACTACCTTTCGTAAAATCTATCTATTCATATGTAGAAATTAGACTAATCCAAAACCCAAGGAAAATAAATCTGTAAATTCAAAACTAATTAACAAGGGGAAAAAAGAAGAGCCTTTCTCATGCTCTATACCTAGTTGGAGAAAGTTGTAGCAGAAACTACTATTAAACCCCTGTTTATAGTCAAACAAAACCCCAAAAGACGTGTGCTCTTCCGATCTAAAAAATATCATGCAAGAAAATGGCTATCAAAGGAACCCTAATCAATAAAAATTCAAGTCAGAAATAGACTCCCATCGATTAAGCCAGCTGAATCGAGTTTGAATCACGGCCAGAACCATCTCTTTCCAAGTTAGGGAACTTGTTTACACCAAGAACCTTTTCACATAATCAATGAAAATGAATAAGCCAAAACGCATCAAGAAATCCCTATTGATAAGCCTTCGGCTTCGCAATAGACCCCAGTAAATTTTGCCAGGTAAATCAAGCCTTAGTCGTGGCCAGAACAAAGCCCATAGCAATTCGGGAACTTGCTACCATCAAGGAGATCGACAAAGAGGCGTAGAAAAATGCAACCAAAATGTTCGAAGAAGAGATAAACGTATAACATTGAATTTCGAAGTAGAACTAATCAATTTTATCGAATAACAAATATAATCTATAGAACAAAAGGATATAATCTGTAGAACACTTAATCGAATCAGGAAGAAGGGATATCCAAATAAAAAATTAAAAATAATGGCTAAAAAATTAGATTTACTGCACCAGGTAGACCAACAGAAGTAAAATGACCGCTATACCCCCACGTAAAGCAATTTGGAAGGGAAAATATACCGCGTTAAAACCATCGCAATACCTTTCATCCAAAGAAGATAAAAATGTCATGAAATCAAACTCAATTCAAAATTGAATTAAATGTTTCAGTACCCATTGAACTTTGTGTTCTGTCTTCATTTACTCATTGGACTTCAAAATGTCATAAATCACCCACCAAACTTTAAAAAGTGTCGCTCGTTACTGTAGAATGACAGTAAAGGTGATTTATCTATCAACTTTTCCACTATCACCCCAAAAAACCAAACTCTGCCCTACGTAAAGTTGCCAGAGTACGATTAACCTCTGGATTTGAAATCACTGCTTATATACCTGGTATTGGCCATAATTCAGAAGAACATTCTTTAGTCTTAGTAAGAGGGGGAAGGGTTAAGGATTTACCCGGTGTAAGATATCACATTGTTCAAGGACCTAGATGCTGTCGGACTAAAGGATCTTCAACAAGGGCATTCTAGTGCGTTGTAGATTCTTATCCAAGACTTGTATCATTTAATGATGCCACGTGAATAGCTAGAAACATGTGAAGTGTATGGCTAACCCAATAATGAAAGTTTCGTAAGGGGACTGGAGCATGCTACCATGAGACAAAAGATCTTCTTCCTAAAGAGATTTGATTTGGAACTCTTATATGTCCAATGTTCAATATGAAAATAATTTCAGAGGTTTTCCCTGACTTTGTCCGTGTCAACAAACAATTCGAAATACCTCGACTTTTTTAGAACAGGTCCGAGTCAAATAGCAGTGATTTGAAGCACTTCTTTTTACACTATTTCGGAAACCCAAGGACTCAATCGTATGCATATGTAAAATACAGGATTTTCCAATTCTAGTAGGAAAGGGAGGGAAACGGATACTCAATTTAAAGTGAGTAAACATAATTCCATACTTGATCTCATAGATACATATAGAATTCAATGGAAAGCCGTATTCAATGAAAGTCATACCTATGGCTTGGAGGGAGACCTCTCATATCTTTCGAGATCCACCCTACAATATTGGGTAAAAAAGCCAAAATAAGTGATTTTAGCCCTTATAAAAAGAAAACTGATTCTTGAAACCCTTTCACGCTCATGTCATGTTGAGGTACTGCAGAAGAAAAAATAGCAAAATCCGATCCAATTTATCATAATCGATTAGTTAACATGTTGGTTAACCGTACTCTGAAACATGGAAAAAAATCATTGGCTTATCAAATTATCTATCGAGCCATGAAAAAGATTCAACAAAAAACATAAACAACTCATTAATAAACCGTTATACTCTTTTGATAGAATATATGACGTGGCTAACGGCGAGTATATGTGGCACATAAAACCTATTAATTATCCCAATAAAGCAATTTTTACCTGCCATGTGGTCGAACACGACCTGGCAAGATATGAAACCCATTTCAATTTGGCCTAAGCCTAACAAGATGACAATGTATCTTCATCTCCAAATCAATTTTCAATTCTACTTCTTAATTCCTAACTGCAAAAATACGTTGTTTTCATCCAGACATCCATGTCCACAATTTCACAACATTGAGAGATTGTATATGTTGCACATGAACGTAATTGGGAATGTAAGGGTTCTTTGGGGTTCAGATCTATTTGCAGAAGAATTTAACCTTTTATCTGATTTTGAGTTTGAAAAGTTCAAAAAGAAAATACGGATTAGAGAAGTGCCTAAAGCATCTGCATGTTTTGTATTTCTTCATGAGGCTACAATACACAAATTTATTGTCTTTTCGTAGGAGTCAAAACTGTTGTATGTTTATTTTATGCCGGTCAATTGTGTTGGTTCCAAATTAATGGGTATTACTGGGCCTAATTACTGGAATTGGCCACAAGTAGAATTTCAATTTCGGGTTCTGGAATTAGAGATTTAACAAAGTAATTTTACTTCTAACACTTTTGGAATTCGGAAACAACACCAATTTGGGTTCAATTGTTGATAGTCGAATTTTGCCGCTGCCAATCGTGGCTATTGTCGTCACCGGTGAAGGGGGTAGTGGACGTGGAGTTCGGAATTGGGAAAAAGTGGAGGCCGAAATTTCTTGAGTTATGGCGTTCCTTTGGAACTTGGGGAGAAGACATGTTTTATTTTAGTTACTTAATAGCAAGTTTTTTTTCCCCATAATTTATAATTAGTTAACAATAGGTTTTCTTAGTTGGCTAACTTAACGGTAATTTTCTTGCCACATGTTTCTTCCGTTTGCCAAATTAGCATTTTCCATCCATATGATTTAACGGATGTCTCTTGAGGAGTACTGATAAAAAACTTTGTAAAATTCAATGAATAGCTAACGACAATTTAAAGCTCAATGGGGTAATTGGAGACATCCTACAAAATTCAATGGGTAACCAAACATTTAACTCATTCAAAATTGATAATTGTGATTTCTATTTGTGACTATAGAATCGAACAATTGCTAACCAGATCGAAAAGTTTCACTTCACATATACTAATTTCAAACACCTATATAAATTGAAGAATGAGGAAAAAAAGGCGAAAAAACACATATATGCATGGGGTCCTATATGTGTGGTGTACAGATGAAGAGAAGGATATATGAAAAAGAAAAAGAAATAATTAACAATTTATGGGGTAGAGTTGGAGAACGAGAGATGACAAAGGAAGAAAAGGGGAGGGGGGTTAACACGTTCATGGAACTGGAATTTTCTATTACATTTATTTTTTATTTTTATAAGTTTTGGGGTTATATTAGTAAATGTGATGTTGTGTATATATCAAAATTAGATCTTAACTAGAAATCTCACTCGTGCGTTGTACGGAAGAACCACAATAATAAAAAATTTTAACGTCTAGGAATAGATCAAATGCTTCAGTCCGTGAACAAATAATATACAATGATAAGAGTCAAATATAATCCAATAAAACTATCCGTTGCATACAAATAATATACAATGAACTAAATCAAGACATTTCGTATTTCTGGATGTATTATTGATGGTTTATACATTATATTTTGCTATGTTAAATTGGCTATACAAATGTAGTATATTTCAATTTTTCTTGCCAAAATAAATGTTAAACGATATGCGGAATTAACCAACACATGAAAAAGGTTTTGTATTTATGGGTAAAAATTAAAATTTTAGATTGAGTTCCACTTGCTGAAACTTTTTATTTTCATTAAGTATCCCATTTCAAGTAACGCCTAAAATGTATGATTTTTTTAAAAACATTAAATTAAAATCGTAAGGTGTAAAAGCTAAAATAACCTTTATTAAAGATAAAACAAGCTTTGATGAACAAATGGTGATGTTAATAACAATTAGTTTTTTACCGGTACATTGCACGGAAAAAATAATTTTCAATAATTTAACCTATAAGAAGGTAAACAATTAGTGCCAACAAACTTACACCAATAGGACATAAAAAAAAAAAAACAAATAATTTTTTTTTTAAAAAAAACAACGGGACATAAAAAAAATGTTAAAACTTGATAGTGATATTTTATTTTTCTATGGATGATAAATTAAACATAAAAACTATGGTTATGAAATAATGTTATATTATCCTTAAAGAATGCAAGTATGTAGTGATCAATAATGATCTCCCGCTTATCCTACCACACACGTAGATTGCAAGAGGTTATTCGAATAATTGTGTAGACTCCCACATACAGCGATCCCATAGTATTTGAATGGGTATATGTTCAAAAAATTTTGTTTTTTTACTTCGAATCTAGAAAAGTATGTAGTTCTACTTTGTAGATATGTACTTTTATATTTATTTAAAAATTTAGTAAATCGTAACAACAAAATTTTTAGAAGTAAGATATTATACAATCCAAGATGTCACAGATAATGAAAAATTAAAAATAAAAAATGACAAAATTAAGTTAATGATGCAAATATAAAAATTTGAAAAAATAAGGAAATTGAATGCAATTATGTTATGGAGCAGATAGTAAAAATTATAGTATCAATACACTCAACTTAACAAGATTTTATCATAAAAAAATTAGATTTGAAATACCTGGATATAATCCCGGTTTTACTTTTTTTTTTTAAATTAAAATATTTAGTTTTTTTTCGTATTTCACCATACTACCCCCAACTTACTGGAAGAAATAGATGGTTTCTATCACTAGAAACTAAAATGGGGATTTCTTAGAAGGTTGGGCACCCACAGAAGGAAAAATAAAAATTAGAGACATGATCTATTAATACTTAAAAGGTTGGAAACGGTAAGTGTAAATTACCATAATTAAAAAGGAGAACTAATAAGAGTGGAGTTTCCTGCCGGTAAAGTCTAGCCCCTTTGATTAATGAGTTAGATTAAAGTATTAGGACTTATAGGTCCCATGTTAGATTTCTCTATGTAAGGTATTTTTTATAATTTATTTGTAATATGTATTCCTATATATAGGGGTCTGTTTATAGATTTTACCCCGCATGAGGGTTCATATATTGTTGGTTTACTTTGTATTCTATTTTAATAGAATATACATCTATGCTTAGTTGTATTACTATAATGCAGATTTGTAATTTTTTTTTCATTGAATAAAAAGAGTGTGGTTTCCCCTAAATAGGTAGGGCCCACAAGCTAATTTTCCTGTCAAACACTACTGCTCTAAATATATATATATATATTCTTTAGGGATGGTAATGAGGCAAGACGGGGCAGGTGTGGAGTCGGGATTGGCCTACCTCCTCCCCGTTAACGGTTTACCCCGTCCCTATCCTTGCTCCGATCCCCATTTGAATTGGGGCGGCGTGGATCGGGGAAAAATATCCGCGTTCCACACCCCGTTTTCAATTTTTTTTTCATTTTTTTAAAACATGTCCTGTAAAAGACACTATTTAGAAACAAGTACTTGTTAAAAAAATTGGTGCAAGTAGTTAAGGCTTGAGTTGGATTGATAGAGGTTGAGGAGATCGGAAGAGCACACGTTTTAAGTCTCAACAATGTTATATGCTAGCTTAACCTTTTTATTAAATAATAATAATATTATTATTTTAATATACCAAGTTTAGGGCAGGGTAACCAAAACCCGTCCCCAGCCCGATCTCGATTTATGGCACAACCTCGTGCCCCATTCCTGCCCTATTAGGAAATGGGGCAGGGAATGGTGGATTCCCGCGGGTTTCAGATTTTCGGGTGTATTCTGCAATCCCTAGTATTCTCAATTTAGTTAAATTTTATTTATCATTTATTATTTTTTGGGTGGGGGATAAACCGTCGATCTTTCGGTGAAAGGGTGGATATAATAATTTGCTTGGATAACTATATTTATATTCATGAAGTTGTACATTTTGTAACACTTTAAGCCCCACCCCTAACTTTATTTATTTATTATCATTATATTCGTATAAAGGGCGAAATTGAACCTTTAATCAAAGATGTGAGAAGCACATACATACCATCAAACTACTGGAAGAGACTATCCTCATCCAAGGTAACATGGTGTCAACCACGTTATTTGCAAAGAAGATCATATCTCTAAAAATTGTTATATTGAACAGGAATGAATAATCACGATAAATCGAGGTTTTCTCCCTTACAAGTATATTAAAAAAATATAATATTCTCTCTATGTTTGTTGCAAAAAAAATTTTAAGTTTTCAATTTTGAATTTAAAATATTTGTGTTTTCAAAGTAAAACTGGGAAAAAAATAATAACAAAAAGGATTTATTTCCCTTATTTTCATATTTTATGTAAAAGAACTTTTTTTTAAAAATTATTATTACAAGGGGAATATCAGGGAGGAGAATTAAACATTAAAGTCACGGTGTGGGAAACCCACTTGAATGCCATTAGACCACTTGAGTCTTAGCTATACAAAAACACTAAAAAGGCCAAAATGGTGGTTTGAGTTTTGTTTATTATTTTTCAGTTCGCAAGCATGAAAGTAAACATTTCTTAGTGTTTTTAGAAATTTGAAGAAGAAAAACAACTTATAAATGAGTGTGTGTCCATTAAGCCAAATCATGCTCCTTGTATGGAGCCCGACTGTCAATAGAAAACAATCATGTCACACGTCAGTCTGTAAATGGTGAGGAGAATTAGCCCTTATTCTTTTGGAGCTAATAAAAATGGCAAATCTTAAAAATTAATAAAATTCCATTTTCAAGTTTGAAGACCCTCTTATAAAGGTTTAAAGTTTAGCGACCATTCTAGGTTTTGCCGCAATTATAACTCTCATAAATAGGCATAATTTCATATTTAAGTATGCCACTCATAATCTCAAGTATGGAATTTATAGGGGAGGCCGTCAAATTGCACATGCACAAAATACACAATAAGAAAGAACTTCAATAGCATATGGAACAAGGATTTATTAACAATTTTCAATGATGGAAATCACATTAATGAAATAAGGGCACTCAGATTTTACACATTACAATCTTGGTAAGTAATTAACTGTTAAAACGGTGCATATTCTTATTCAATTTTTGATGGATTGCATTAATTTAATAACCGAAAAACACTTTCGGACCGTTGTTCAAGGAATTTAATTGAGGTAAGGAAAAATAAAAGATGAAGACGAATTTAACGGACTGTCAAAGCTTTCTACTATATGATTAAAGTCGCTACAACCATACAGAATTTTCACTCGTCAAAACCCATCCCTCAAGTATTACAAGAAAAATATACCAAACTTTACCGCATCTACCAATTTCTACCCTTTGCCTAACCAGCGAAGAATTAAAGAAATCCCAAGACGCTAAGCTACTATTTTTCTTCATAAGACTCTCTGACCCGATTCAAGTGAAGCCCCGAGTTTTACCACACCTAATTTTCTACCATTTGAATAAACCACAAAGAGTTACAAGAAAACTCTTCAAGGTGCTAGACTCACTAATTTTTCTCTCAAATCACTTGTACTACTTGTGTATAAAAGAAGAAGAAAACATCTCTATTTATAGGCTTGCGTTTCCTTAGAAGACAAGGCAATCCTTCTATGATTTGGATTTCTTTTCCTCCTAGGATTCTTCTTCTTTCCCTTTCCTTTTCCTTTTCAACTTTGGATTATTTTTGACAACAAACCCAACAATCTCCACCTTGTCAAAATAAACCAAAATCTTCATCTTATTCAGTATTGTACACAATATTTGAGAAATTACCAGGCAAGCCTTTGACACTTTGACAGTCCCTTACTCCACCACATGAGTATATATAACCACTTAGAATTAACAACAATTCCAAGCATTTCATCGGCTCAATGTCGAAATAAACCTGCTGAAATTTGTGGTGCAACTCTCTCGTTGGCTTTCCAGAGAGCTCATCAGCCATCGAGATCGACATTACTACAAACACACACCTTG
>CAVNYN010247656.1:0-17247 GCA_963692815.1 Nyctanthes arbor-tristis
GATGTTGGGTATTTTATGGGGTTTTTTGCTTTTATTTTGTTGGTGAAAGAATTTAAGGTGATAGCGGCAGTGCTGCCTAGATTATTATTATTATTATTTCTTTCTTGGGATGCATTGTGTGGTGGTGTATGTGGCGTGTCGTGGCGGGGATTGCATGATGCATGGCTACCCAAAAAAAAAAAAAAAAGAAATTAATTAATTAATTAATAAATGAGAAAAAATAAAATATGAAAGGGGTGCGGTAGAGCATGCACTAACCTATTTGTGGAAAAGTTGTTGCATTTGCATATTTGAATGCAGAATTACATTCTTATTGGATAGATAGTGGGTGAATGTGTTTATGCGTTTATAATTGACTTATCCCCAATGTAAAAATATCAACTAGATTAGAGACCGATATCCAGTCTAGATAAATACTACTATTAAAAACAATGAGAATTTCTATTTCTGCCAGAAAACAACAGCATTGGCTGGTTTCCGGCTGCCAAATACTACTATTTCTGGCAGCACAAATGAGGGGGAGTCTCCCCCCATTTTCACACGAAATGGGGGGAGACTTCCCCCTCCCCCCATTTGTGCTGCCAGAAATGGCAGCACTTGGCCAAATGGGGAGAGACTCCCCCATTTTGTGCTGCCAGAAACGATAGCCAATGCTGTCATTTCTGGCAGCCAAACGGGGGGAGTCTTCCTCCCCCCTCCACATTGCTACCTTGGGTGGGCGGGTGGTGTTTTCCTTTTTTTTAATTTTTTATTATTTTTAACATTTTTTTAAAAAATCTAACAGTGTTTGGCAACTCACATAAATTATAATTTTGATTATAATATACGGCGTGACATCATTTTATTGGTTATTTTTTGTAAAAAGTAAATAATTGCGGCTTGACTTTACTTTTTGACTTTTTGAAAAAAATAAAAACAATGAAATGATTCCGTGTGACAGATTATAATCCAGATTATAATCTATCTGAGTTGTCAAACACAAAGTTTAAGAGGGTATAATCGTCCTTTTGCCAAAAATTTTGTGGAAGAATGTAAAAAGGGATGATTTGTGCGTATTTTTCAAAGGTTTGGGGTTGTCGTGTGTTTTAACAAAAGTTGGGGATGAAATTGAGACTTAACTCAACGGATGGGGACGATTTGTGAAATTAACCATATAGATAACCTAGTGGTAGGGTGCATTGTCTTGAAGTCAGGATGAGAATCTTGAAAAGTACGTGGTTAAAAGACACATGACAAGTGATACAGAATGTAAATTCAAATAATAATTCATTAAGGCAAATCTTTCTTAAAAAACTATTATTGTTTATAGTTCTCTCTTTTTCTTTTGTTTTCTTTTGATAATTATTTACTTTAGCAAAAATCAACTTTGACATGAATAAAGGCAAGCCGTTCTTCTGCAATTTTCAAGATAACATATGATTTACGGGAAATAAATAGTACTATCTCTGTCCCACAAAGATATTCCCTTTTAATTTTTCACACAGATTAAGAAAACAGTATTTAATGTTATTGAGAATATATAATTTAACACATATTTCCTAATATACCCTTTGACTTATTTAATATTTCACTTGAGTTGTTTTTTGTTGCTAATTACTATGCACTATAAATGAAGGTATATTAGAAAACTAAAAAAATAACTTAAGAAAAGAGAATATAATTTGGGACAGATAAAAATGGAAAGGATGAATATCTTTTTGAAACGGAGGGAGTATCATTCTTATTGACTTCAATTTGCCACTGTTCTTCATTTGTCCTGTTGATCAAGTCGAAACTCAATTTTCTAAAATTCTACATATCGACTTTTATTTTTTGGTGCAAGTATATGTTCGCTGTATAATAAATAATTTCATTGAAAACAAAGATAATTGCATAATTATATTCGGACTAACATTAGAAAATGAAGTGCATGAACAAGAATGAATTAAGGCAAAGCAAGAGTTTTTAACTCTTATCTTTAGTAATAATGTCTTCCTCACATTCTAACTATTCTTAAAGTTGTCTTTCATTTCATAATACAACAATCATATATTGTAATAACGGTACTTTGAGCTATTTTACATTTTTCTCAAAAAGATTATAAAATTCCCAACAAATTTTACATCCACATGAAAAAATTATCAATTAGACATAGAATTTTTATGATATCTAGGGAAAGATATGAAAGTTTTTATTAAAAATGATCTAAATGGAAGATCAAGAATTCAAAATATTATCAATATTGCATGAGAAAAAGCCTCAAGTATAGCTCAATTTAACTAAGATTTTAAGCGTGAACTGATTGATTTTGTTAAGATTTTTTGACGTGGATAGAAAAATTTTGCGCTCTAGCAAATTCTTTTATTTTTAAAAATTAAGAAGTACGTACATTGTACTTATAATGGAATTGTTTGAATAAATATGTGTTAATTGTTATTGGTTGATTGATATATGCCATTGCCACCTAACACGCCTACCTTGGACCATAACAGCAATCTTTCTCAAACACGGAATTAAAATTTGGAGTTAGATTGATCCATTTAGTTTTGCTTAATAACTCAAGTTCAAGTCTTACATTGACCAGTCTAGTTTATTTTCTTTTTTATTATACTCATTTTAGTACTTTAGTAGAGCATTCTACCATAAGATTTTGCTTCTTATTAATTCTACCTCATGGACATATATACAAGTTTAATAGAGAATCGTTTACAAGAATATTGTACTAACACAAAATATATGAGTACAATATTAGAAGTTACAATTTGTAAATACATATATAAATTGCCCAATATTGTGCTTTATTAGTGATCACTAACGTAAAATGGAACTTTAAATTTTAATACCTAATAACTCAACAACAATAACAAAAACAACAATAACAACATTAATCAAGAAAAGCACAAGACGTTGTTTTACACTTAACCTCAAATTAAAAAAAAATTTTATTACAGGAACACAATACACATAATACAGAGACACTACACGCAAAAAAAAAAAAAGAGTGTTACTTGTGCTTCACGCTTAGACACAACTAAACAAATTAGTTTCTTTTTTTTTTTTTAGTTGATATGAGTAGAACGGGGGCAACGCTTTTGTTTTTAGAGAGTCGACTGAGTGAATGCATTTTTTAGTTGGAGGGGATACTGATATTCAACATTCGCTTTGTTTGACCTAGCCCCTTTAGTCGATCGTTCTCCTTATTAGGCTAGATAGGTAGAATGTATCTTGACTTGTGTTTAACCGTCTTTGCTATTGTCCATGCATGGTTACTATGACCTTCAAGTATGTCTTTATCGCAAATTCCTACAATCGGGTGGTTATGAGCGAATCAATGGCAGCCCGAATTACAGCAGTTACACCTACTTCACCCACTGTTACACCTTTTGTCATTCATTTAGAATTAATTACCTGAAATGTCACTGTACTTTCAAAAAATTATTTAAAATGTTATTGTACTTTGAAACTTACCCGAAATATCATTATACTTCTAAAAAGTTATCTCGAATATCATTATCCTTTAAAACTCAATCGATATGCCACTGAACTTGTGAAAGTGTTATCTTGTTTGCCATTATACTTGATGACTTGATGGCATCTTGACTGTTATTTTTTTAACTGAGTATTGACTGAGTAGCAAATAAGATAATATTTTCACAAGTTTAGTGGTATATGAAAAAAGTTTTATAAAACTTTGTAAAATTTTAGTGTCATTGTATTTTATAAAACTTTCCTCATATGCTACTAAACTCGTGAAAGTATTATCTCATTTGACACTCCGTAATACCTAGTTAAAAAATAACAGTAAAGATGCCACGTGATAAATTTCGTGAGTCATATCATCAAATCCGTTATATTTTTAACGGGAGTGGCAAATGAGATAATACTTTCACAAGTTCAGTGGCATATCATGTGAGTTTTAAAGTATAATGACATTTTAGATAACGTTTTGAAAGTACAATGACATTTTTGATAAGTTTTAAAGTACAATAGTATTTAAAATAACTTTTTAAAAGTACAGTGGCATTTCAAATAATTAACTCTTCATTCTTATATATGATTAGTATACTTTATTGAAATATTTATTATAAAATGACTTGACATGATCTTGATAGATTTTAAAGTCATCTAATGTGTGAAAAATAAATTTTTAAAACAATATTTGTAAATGTGTTTTTTTTTAACACGTAGCATGACTATTTTATTTTATTTTATGCTTGCTGATTAGTCAATTAGTGCGGTCAACCTGAAGCGTCCTCTTTCTCTTTCTTTCTTTTTTTCTTTTTTATTTTTCTATTTTCATTTTTTTCCCCTTTCTAAGACAGAGCCAAAAGCATATGAGCAAAGGAATTCAGACAACCTAAATTACAGCTAACATTTCTGTGTATTGACCCCAGAATCTAATCTATTCAAAGCCCAAAATTAGACCAACCGTTGAATCCATTCCCGCCTGTTCTTTCTTCCCCATTTCCCATTTCCAAGCTCTCTCTCTCTCTCTCTCTCTCTCTCTCTCTCTCTACCTTCTCTTCCTTTTCCTCTTCTCCCAATTTCTCTCTCTAGTTTTTTGTTTCTTTCTTTTTTTATTTTATTTTATTTTTATTTTTTTGCCCTAGCTTTAGTGAGAATTGGGGGATCAGGAAAGGAATATCAATTACAAAAAGTATCATTTGTTATTATTATTATTTTATTGTCTTATACCTAAGTTTCATGTTTCTTGGGGAACTTTCTGTCAATTCTTCCCCGTTTGAAGAAGAAAGAAAGCATTTTGGGGCCAGCCCGGTTGGATCGCTTTGTGGATTTTTGCAGAAAACAAGAAATTCAATTCCCCCGGCCCAAGATCCACAAGAAATTGCAAGATAATCGATTTTTTAGATCTTGAAAGGAATTGTGTGCTTTGGATTTTGTTGGATTAGAAGAAGAATTTGAAGCGAACCCAGATGCGAGGAGGTTGCAGAGAAGAACATTTTGCCTGATTAATCGATTTCTCCAACCAATATGGATCTGCCGTTGTTGACTTTGGTCATTTCTTATTTGGGGATTTTCTTTACTTTCTTTGCTCCCTTCGTTGATTCGCAACAAAATGTGAATCCTCCACCGCCGAGAAGTCCTCCTCTTCCTCAGTCGCCGCCGCCATTCTCTCCCCCACCACCACCACCATTCTCTCCCCCACCGCCTTCTCCTCCACCCCCATCTCCTCCACCACCACCACCTCCTCCCCCACCACCACCTCCGCCGTCCCCTCCGCCGCCCTCCTCTCCTAGCCGTCCACCGCCACCTTCAAGAAAAAGACACTTTCCACCTCCCCCAAGCCGGTCGAAACGCCCCATGGCAAAGAAAGATAAGCTCAACGCGGGGAAGAAAACTGGGCTGCTCTTTTTGGGGATTGCTGGGATCTTGCAAGTGTGTGTCGTGACATTCTTGTCGATAAGGAGAAGGCAAATTCTAAAGGGAGAAGAAGGTGGCTATTAAACCCGAAAAGCCGAAGATTTATTGTTGGATATAAATCACCATCAATTTGGATTTTCATTCTTTTTTCTTGGTGGATCATAGTACATTGCAGATAATAATATGGTTCTTGGGATTGAGATTCTTTAATAGTGACTTTCGACTGAGGCGCAAGGCATCAATGGATTTGAGGACTTATCGAAAATCCGGTGTCTGCATCTGGGTTCCGGCTCTTGTAAATTGGTAACTCTTTGTTTTTGTCAATAAATAGTTCTTCACTTATTTGTTTCCCAGCACAAAAAATTGCTCTGCTAACTTTTAGGATTTGATGTGCAAATTGCTGTTAGGATATCGAATTTATGTTTTCTGCTAAATCTTTAATGCTGGCAAGTTTTAAGGACGATTGATCATCATATCTCCTTGATCAGTGCAAGTTTGTTAGATTATGAGAAAACGTTAAGCCATAGGAAGTTAGTAATTGCATCCATATGTAAGATGAAAATGATCTAGAACCAGACGGCTAGTTGCACAAGGAACCTAATATCATGACGTAGGATATGTACTTCTGAATCTTGTAATGGATCTAGCATTGAATCGAATGGGGGCTTAGTTGTATTTTGTCGTTGTTTCAAGATAGGAGCTAACTAACTCAGAAGATCAAGACAAAGAAGCTGATGGGCATCTGAATTTTTCATGTTCTTTGCTACTTCTTGCACATTTTTTGTCATCTTATCCTTAAGTTTTCTTCAATCTACTAAATTTGTTGTTGAGGGTAGTTATCAAGAATGCACTGTTTATGAGTTCAAGAAAAGCTATAGTTTTCTTACCTAAGCATTGTTGGTTGAGGAAAAGGACATGGGGGTAACAGATATCTTTTTAGTGTTGCTTTTCTCGTATTAGCTAAATTATAAGTTAATTTTGATAGGAACAAGAATGTGAAGCTGATGATGTTTTGTGATTATGGGTATGCATATTTTTGTAGGCGTGATAACTAAAAGGGATCTGTTGTTTCGATGTTGTAGGTGATCGTTAAAGAAGAGGAAAGACTTTGTAGAAGATGCATATCTATTTGCCAATAGTAAGGAACTGACTTGGAATGACTTCTGGATTTCAACAGATACACTAAAATAGTACATTTGTTCAAGGAAAAAAATGTAATTTAGGAAAAACCCGAGTTGTCGATTTAGATTCCGACATTGAATCATCATAACTGTAATGTATGATTTATTTCTATAAATATTTACAGATATAGTAATGCTATCAGTGTTTTTCTTGTGATTGCCTCTATTTTGAGAAACCTTCAAAGGCATCATCTGATAGGGATTTTTGCAGCATTTTCAGGGACTAAATTTCTGATAAAGTTTTTTACGCTTCACCTACAGTTTGGTGGAGTTGATGAGACATTGTAGATTTGTCTTGTTTTCCTGGATTCCTTGTGAACTCTTGTCTCAAGGTAAGCAGTATGATTTTTGTTTTTTTCCTTTTCTTTTTTTCTTTTCTCATTGATTTATTTATTTCCCCTATCCTTTTAGATTAGCTTTTCAGTATTGTTGGCAATAAAAAATTTCAAAAATAAGGGGCTATGTGATTGCAACTGATTTAGAAGTGATGTGATGAGCAGGTAAGATTCTGCCAAGCGTACGACGCGTTAAATTTTGCGTAGATCATTGCGAAATGCGTAGCATCACTCAATGGAAATATCATTGGAATAGTGGAAAAACATTAAAAAGTCCCAAAATGCAGAAATTATGGGAAATTTTGTATTGAGGACGTCATATTTAGGCTTTTGATGATTTGATATAGTGATAGCAACAGGGTGGATCGTCCAAAATTTTATTATTTTTTTGCCCTAATCTGTCCTGCTAATATTATGCATATTAGACAAAAAAAATTTTATAATTTGAGACGGATATGCGTCAAGTTTGGACATGTAGTTAGATCGATTTATTTAGACTGGAGACTGGTCTTCAATTTAGATGACATCACTACATTGGGGGTGATTGGAGATGCACAGTTAGACTGGAAATCGATATTTAGGGGATGTTTGATTCAATTTATGGTAGTTGATTTATAAAGATAAATTATAAAGAGGTGAAATGAGTGATGTAGATTTAATAGAAGTTTGAAATTTGTGGTTATAAATGAGTAGTTGTCAAATCAATAGTCAAATCAGTGGTAAATGAGATTATAATGTGTTTTGTTAAAGATTATCAAACAAGAGCCTAGATAAATAGCATTATTCAATTGCTTTTACCATTCTTAGATCTTGACCATATACTAATTTCTAAATCTAATAAAGTATTTTAGGAAAACCATGGAATGTAATCACCAAATATCTTAAAGGTATTATTAGGGTAGTAATTATATTGATCAATAATTCTAATGAATCATGTTTATTTGACATGAATAATTGACACGCTTAGTTGGTCATCATGTATTTACCGTTGTATATACACGACCAATTCAAAATGACTAACTAAAACATGTCACTTATATTCATTTCAAATAAAAAAATCTCCATAGAATTACTCTATATTGGTACCACAACTTTTAATAATCACACCACAATTTAATGATACTCAACATCCTTTATGTTTTTCTTAAATCTTTACACTTATTTCTATCGTATTTTTATTTTTAGCATTTGATTATCATTTTGAAAAATGTCTTCATAGAATTACTCTATATTGATACCACAACTTTCAATAATCACACTAGAATCTAATGATACTCAACGTCCTTTATGTTTTTATTAAATCTTTACACTTACATCATCAATTATTTCTATCATATTTTATTTTTAGCATTTTATTATCATGAAATCCGGAAAGATTTCTTGACTTCTAAAATTTCATTGTTGGAATTGCCTACAATTTTTAAACAAAATAGGGAACATCTAATAATATACAACTATGCAAATCAATTTTGTTTTAATATAAGTGGCCAATAAGAACATGAAAAGATACTTAAATCAAATATTTGGAAAAAGTACAGCAAAACCTTTCAAGGGTGTAAATACTATAAAGAACAAAGAAACAAAGATGTTCACATTAATAAAAATATTGTCTGTTTAGTAAAAATAGTAGTGTAGATATAATTAGTTTTTTGTTCCCATAAGGTCGATGCTAATTTCTTACTATGAAGTTCGCATGTATAGCAACACATAGGCCTACCTTTTAAAAGGAGATTCATGGTGAGTTGTCACTTGAGTGAACTTTATATTTAAGAAATCAGCAGTGACTTTAGGGGAACAAAAAAAACTAGTGTTACAATTATCCAGTGAAGAATCTTATAGGCTTCAAATGAGTTTGTGAGTAGTGGGCACCCTCTAAGGAAGCCATGAATTTCTTCCGGTGAAATCAAAATTAATTTTTAAAAATATCAAAAAAGTATCACTGAAAAATGGAGTCCCGCTATAGAGAGGAGGCCTCTTTATAGCGGGACTCCTATATAGAGAAGTCCCGCGATATCAAAAAAGCATCACTGAAAAACAAAGAGGCCTCCTGTCACGTGGCCCCTTGTTATTAGGGGATCAAGAGACGGGCTCCTTAATCCTCCAATAATAGGGGTCATGTGTACATGAGGCCTCTCTGTAAAGGAGAAGCCTCATCTCTTTAAAATTTCTCTTGAAAAATGATAATTTTCTTTTCATTCTTTTTTTTTTCTTTCGGGGATATATTATTATAACCTTTTAAAATTTATTGATATCATAAATGTCATATTTTACAAGAAAGTAGAAAAAAGAGAAATTTTAGGAAGACATGCGAATGTGATGTAAAAAATTGACATTTTTAGTTTACACAAATTCATCTGATTATTATCATATGGATACTTTTTAATCATTTAATGAAACTTTACCACATCTACAATGTCAATCTTTCATATCACATTTTCATATCACCCTAGAATTTTTGGGAGAAAAAGGCAAGAAAGAAAACACAAGGAAAAAAATAAAAATCACCGGCGTAAAGAAATTATTACTCCATTTGTATTTGTTTATTAACAAGATTTCGTCATTATTACTCCATTATTTGCCGTCCCATGAACCCATGGGGTGCATCCATACATCGATATCTCTTGAACGTGTTAGAAAATTTTGATTAAAATAAAACCAGTATGATACCACCACCACTACCACCACGAGAATCACCATCTCCATTCACCACCATTAGCCACTTCCATACTCTAGTTTTTGAATGAAAATTTTCAAACATTTTCAGGGGGCTCCATTTCGTCTTACATCGATCATGGATGTAGAGTTGCATGCCACACGAATTATAAGTTTATATAACCGGATTTTTTTGAAATAAAATTTGAGTTCGAGTTCAGAAATTCACAACCAACCAAACCAGTGATCAGTTACTACGTGCTTCGATACCACCACCGTTGTAATGACGAGAATTCGAAGAAAATGTGGGAGTCGACAGGAAATATCATAATCACATGACGCCCTCTTTTATCACCAAATAATTTCCCTTTTTTTTTTTTAATTTTTATTTCCCTTTTTTTTTTCTTTTTTTTTTTTTGGGAGTTGGGGTAGCCAACTAGCCGCGATCCTGTTGTCCATGTTTACTAGGTAGCGTAGAGCATACATCATCAACTGTTTTAAAGAAACAACGCGAGCTCCTTTGAGGAGCACGTATCTGTGGTTTTTTATATTTTAATAACTAAGATGACACTTTAACCGGGAAAAAATTCAAGGACTCTAGTCCAGGCAATGAGAAACCCACATGTGGGTTTTTGGACCCTATTTTTGAGGACCTTAAACTCGTGTGGGTTGTTGATTGGTGTGGAGTACCTTATTAGGATACTCTTGGAGTATCAGATATTTTTTCAATAGGGATCAATATTGTTTCCTTAGAAAATTTCAGTGCATCATACACGCGAGTTTAGTATTATTATATTATTAATGTAAGAATAAGAATGTTGAATGAAGTGAATAAATTATATTAAAAAAATGAAATTATCATTTTCATGGATAAAATTGATTGAAATTAGAACGTAAAAGAATTAGAACTTATTTGAATTTGTTTTAAAATAAGGATATTAATTATTTAATGTTAATTTAGAAATAAGTTAAGAGAAAAATATTCAGAAAATTGGTAGATTGATGGATGAACACACCATTGCTAAACGCGAGTTTGTTAGTAGAAATGCAAATAGAGTGCTCATTGTATTGTTAGGTTGTGGTTTTGAAAAGTGTTAAGTCTATCACTTGGACGGAGAAGCCTAGCTCCAAATTTTGTGACTCATCCTATTTTCGACAATTTGAATTTATAGAAGTTTTTCCCTTCATAAAAATAAAAATAAAATGGAATGATATAAATTTTGAGAGAATAAAATAAATTAGTAATAATAATAACAACAACAACAACAATAATAATAATAATAATAATAATAATAATAATAATAATAATAAAAGAAGTAAATTAAGAAGTTATAAATGTAGTTTGAGAGAAAACGAAGAAGTTTTTTAATGATTAATGGACTAAAAGAAAATAGAGAATTATGCAAATTACTTAAGAGTAAAATTGAAAATTACAAGATTTTCTCTCCATCTACACTTTTATATAAGAAATTTCACCGTATTTCTCTTTTTTTTTCACCGTATTTCTTTTTTTTTTCCTTTTGAAATTTTAAATTTCATCATATATTTCATGAATCTAAAAATTGTTTTGAAACTATTCCCAAGACAGATCAATATATATGAAAACAATATTTACCTCTCTACTGCCACATGTCGTGCTCTATTTTGCCACGTCATGATGTTGGTAGAACCAGATTGATCATGTATAGCTATAAATACACTGCAAATATTTGTCCTTAAGATTGCATTGTAATTAAGTTGATATATCATGTGGAATGTGGAATTGCTTCCTTTTGCTTAACTAATCCCACCAATATTTGTCTCTTATTTTTGGCCCCATTATTCTTTCCACCTGGTAGATATGTTTTCAATAAAATTGCAAAATCCAGATACTCCCATAAAAATAAAAATTAAAAAAGGATTTTTTTTTTTAAATCCAGATCAAATAACCATTAAAATTACATCAAGATCTACAGTCTATAAGAAGCAATAAAATATCAAATATTTAAAATATTTCACATAATTTTTAATACCCTTTCTACAAATTATCAGTCTTCACATGCGGGTGGTCCAGAAGTTGGAATAAGGGCATTTGCACAGGTCATTATTAAAAACTCTACACTTTCTTTAGCAGCCTTTGAAGCATTATTATTATATTGATGTCTCTTTCAACTTTATAGTTGATATTATCATACGTGAAAATGTATTGATATCATGTCTTAATTATCATATATATTAAAGTACACGATAAAACGTAGTCATCATTATGTAAGAAGACACAATATGTGAAGCACACGCCTCGAGCCCATAATAAGTATTTTCGATAATTCAAGATATATAAAGTAGCGGTTTGAGCTTCACTCGTGTAATTTCATATTATTAGGATCGGATTATGATAATATCTTGTATCATAGTCGATGGCTATTGTAGTTTTAAGATTATCATTCCCTGGGCCCATTTACCCCCACCCACCCCACCTCCACACACAAAAATGGAAAACAAAAAACTCAACCTCTTCTCCAAATATATATAGTCTCATATTGGGTGCTTACTCAGGACAGAAAATTGCCTATGGTTCTAAAGGGAGCAGAGAAGCTCATGAGGCCGACCGATAAGGGAATCAACCGGGGGGCGTGGACAGAGGAAGAGGACCGGAAGCTGGCCGAAGCAGTCGAGATCCACGGAGCAAAGCAGTGGAATACCATTGCCTTACAAACAGGTAAGTAACAAAGCTGTTTCCCATACATATGTTATCTCCCACATGATATATATTCATTAATTCTACTGTATATTTAGGCCTGAACCGGTGTGGCAAGAGTTGCAGGCTAAGATGGATGAATTATTTGAGACCAAACATCAAGAGAGGAAGCATGTCTGACCAAGAAGAGGATTTAATCCTCAGACTTCATAAACTCTTAGGAAACAGGTTTGACAATCATTTGATGATCTTGTCAACGTCTTGCAGTCGACCATAAATTTATCAAGATGTTGGTTGCAGATGTTCGTTGATAGCGGGAAGATTGCCCAGTCGAACAGACAATGAGATAAAGAATTATTGGAAATCCCACCTGAGCAAGAAAATTGGGAAAGCAAATAGAGGGACTTCTAGGAAAGAAGAAGACTACAACCGTAGTGAGAAGATAATGGGGCAAAGGATCAACTCATCAAAATCCAACATTACTGCTTCTGAGGACTCAAATAACTCCTTCGATTTGGACGACTTTTTCGATTTCTCCAATGAGAATCCCTCAACAATAAAATGGGTCAGCAAATTCGTTGACCACATATTATATTGATTTGGAAGCCATTACTCTCTTAAATAATTTTCATGCTTCTTGTTTCAACATGTGATGGGGTTGTTCTCTATTGACAGTCGGGCTCCGTGTCTAGCTCAGTACGTGCACACTTGTTTCAACCAAGCAATGTATAAATTTTGAATCCTGTGTTGCTGGATAAAATGTTAATTATTATGTACCTTTCTACCTGTAGTGTGTGTGTGTATTGTATTTGGTGTTTAATTTGCATATAAATTCATCAAATAATTATCAGAGAATTGAATAAATTAGAGATGTAAAAACCCATGAGCATTAAAACTATTCACAGGAGGGAAGGGGGAGGGGGCAGGGTGGGTGCTTCAAAGTACTCTAATTCTGGTAGTTTTTAACTCGGATGTAAAAAAAAGGAGATCCTAACTTATTCATCCAGCAACGATGTCATGTGTATCCCATATTACTCCCATAAAACTTTCTCCAACTGAGATTATCAGTCCCTTAGGCCTTCAAACCGGTGAACAGAAGCTATAGTATTCTCCATTTAATCTGCATAGGAATAGATTATTAAGATTTCTGCAGCTTGAAAGAAAATCGACACATGCACGCGAGTACATGCCAGCCCAATATAATATACGTGTGTGTGCGTGTGTGTGTGTGTGCGCGCGCGCGCTCATTAATAAAGTTCTCCTGGAATCTGCAGCCGAAATACACAAAACCACCTCAGGAATGTAATAAAACTGGACAAAAATCAGAAGATTAATGTCATACCCAACTTAGCGAGGACTAAGTCTTTGATATTAATATAGTTATTTGTTTTAGTCTGACTTAATTTCATATAGATGGCTAAAGCGACAATATTTTTGGTAAACTGCAAAGCTACAATGCTGTATGTGCATGGCAGAACTAGAGAAGAAAAAGGGGCGAGGTAGAACGTATACTGCATTAAGCTTGTGAACTAAGGGTTCTGTGCCAAAGCATTTATTGTTTCAGGAAAAAATTATGGGCACACACTTGTCCCAGCTCTCAAGACAAGCCGGGAACTATAAGGAAGAAGGAAAAAAAGAATGAAAAGGAACAAGGCACATGAGTCTTTGTTCTTTGTCTTTTGCATGCAGAGCACCAGCACAATGATAGAAACCACGAGACTGGGGGATGAATGCATCAATAACCAAAATGACATTTAAAATAGGAAAAACTCAGTAGCTTTGCTTTTCCAATGAGTCATCCCATGACGGCCCTATGTAAGAGTATACAATGATACATTGATGCATACAGTATTATCAAAATGCAAATGATATCTTACTAAAAATCTGTTCTTACCCGGCAAGAGACCAGGGAACTGATGGCCATCAAAACCTGTTAGTATGCTGCAGCATTTGGGGCACATTAGACTGTGAAGCCAACTGCTCTGAACTTGGAGAAGGCCTTGTCATGTGGCAAGGCAGCTGGGTTGCCTGCCGCTTGTCTGCTCATTGCCATAGCATTACTTGCATCTGTCTCAGATGGGAGAGGCTCCATTGATGAACGTATCTAAGGATTTACAAAAGGAATAGGCCATCAATTCCTAAAGTAAATAATCCAGTTCAATTTTAGCATGAACAATGTAACTTACCAAATCCAGACGCTTTTTGTGGACTTCACTTGGTGACTGCAAGAAAATCCAAATCCAATATCAGCATACATTTCACATTCATGTGGTAATTAGCTGATCCAAATAACTAAGGTCATATTTTTGCATCTAGTGTGATTCAAAATTTCTTAAATATTTATTACTGCAACCAATCATGTCATTGGGACTCGTGCAATTCCAGGTATGGAAAATTCCTCTATTTTTATAAGTTAGATCCAATCTACTTTGACCATTGGAGATGAGCATCCAAAACCTAAAAATATGAAGGAAGTAATAACATACTGGATACACCTCAACAAAAGAGTAACATACTTGATATATACTTCATAAACATATTACCAATGCAAAAAAAAAAAAAAAAATGATCCCTGACATTCTTTAACTGCCACAGTACCAAAGTTCGAAAAGGCAGAAATATGCCTTGAGGCATTTTTCCTTGAAGAGGCAAGGCGCGTACGCCACAAGGCGATTGAGGCGTAAGCCTCTCGACGAACCGATACAAATAGGTTCAAACATTATAAAACAAATAACAAAATAAATTGATCTAGATTCCAGTATGTACATAATCACATGTTGCTATTGTGAACAATTTCGTAGTTTGCAACTTGTGACTCACTAGGATGATAAGTGGACTAAATGTCGCATGTGGCAGAATCATTTATGAGAAAAAGAACACGAATTTCAACTTGGCTAAGTTTTTTAGTTGTTATTCGATCCAAATTGTAATGAACTTTTTACTTTAGTCATTAAACTAAAAACAATTTTGAAAAAATCAAAATTATATGCCAATTTAGAGGCTTATGCCTCTTGAGGTGCAACGATAGAGGCGTACGCCCCACCGCCGAAGGCGTAAGCCTCTAAAGAAATTCCCTAAGACTAGCGCCTCATGGCACCAAACAACAGCCTCAAGCCGAGGAGGGCCTTGAGGCGAGCCTCCGCCTCGCCTTTTAAAACTATGCACAGTACATCATAGATGGGCATCCAAATATTTCTAAGATAATAGAATACATAAGCAATATTCTTGATATGCTTCATGAATGTATTCTCAACATAAAATATTCGGTGCTTCCAGACAAAACCTAATGTCCCAGTACTTCATAGGTAGGCATCTGAATTAATTTGAAACAATTGAACAATAAAAAGGAAAGATGCTCGACATACTTCAGAAATGCATTATCAATGCAAAATAATTGCTTCTTAACCTCTTCCAAGTATCAGATAACACACTTCATGTATAGGCAAGAGTGAAACATAGGAAAACCATCATGACTATAGCGTACACCATATCCTCTCTGCATTAGCCATTGTAAAATTTCCTTTAGAGAATAATGCTTACATGTTCTGGACGGTGTTTGCCATCTTCGCTAGAGTACCCAGGAATGGTCAATTTCCAGTTTTTCTCTGCAAAAATTCCGTCATTAGCCCATTTAAACATACTATCATTCTATAACTTTTGGCCATACATGCATTGAAAAAGATAAGTGCTTGAATTATGCTTTTGTTTGAGGGAACAATGATTATTGGTGTAGTGAGAATTCAGTCACTGTTAACAGACTATATCAGTGTCCTAAACTTCTGTGGTAAATTGCAATGTTTCTATTTGCAACATGGAAACACTTTCAAGAAGCCCTGAAGCACAAACCTAGATGCAGCTGCACATCTTTTGCTTCAAGAGTTGAAGAATTCCGATGCTTTGCCAGGGCACAAGCAAATGATGTAACCTACAACAAGATATGACAGGATGAATCTTCAAAGTAACTTAAATAATTAATGCTTAAGAATAAAGATCATCAACTCCACCTCTGCTCATGCACATATCCCAACCTGCAAGCCAACAAATAAATGTATAGAAGAACTACAAAATGTATGACAGTTTCTTCATAACTAATTTCCAGAAAACCCCATAAAATCTACCCTGACCAATCCCTATCTACGACAACACAGCAAATCCAGGGTCCAATCACACGATGTCCGTAACCGCACTTTTGGGAGGTACCAGCTCTGCTGCCACATGAAACAGCTTATATTGCGCTCACCCCAAGAGCCCAATACCGTACAACCAAAAAAAAAAAAAGCCAAAATGTAAAAGAAGAACCAGAAAAACTTGCTAGGTAATAAAGTGAAGAAATAATAAACGCCTAACTGATTCAACTGTCCATTGTGTAATAGACTGTGTATTTCCAACTCAGATGGTGTCACCACCAATAACAGCTAAAGATCAGTCATCTTTAAAGAAGATGATAATAGTTACAATTACTATACTACGACTAGTATGACCCTTGCAAGCCTTACCGAATCAATGAAGTCATCGGCCATCTCCAGAAGAAGATCTTCAACCTCAGGATCCAACTTTCCATTTACATCCAACTATGACAATAAAGGAATGGTTAATTTACACTCTTTACCGCATCAAGAAAAAGAAAACATATTAAACGCATTAAATATTTTTCTAATTTCAAAACCACTTCTAATTTGATCCAAATTTTAGTAATAAAATCTGAAAAATCCAAATTCCAGATGGCTCTTTTTTTTTATGAAGCTTTATAATATTTAGTGAATTAAACAAAATAATTAAATAAATAAATTACTGAAAACTGCAGGAACCACCTGTGCAACTAAATCTTGGATCTTTCTCTTTCCAAGAAGCTGATTGCTAGCTTCAGTCCCTTGGCTTGAGCTCCCTCCCGGCGTAGTATTTCCAGATGCAGTAGCATCTGGCTGAGATCCGGTCAGGCTTACCGATTTCTGGCCTCCAGGAGCTACCATTCTAGGAGACTGCTGCTGTTGATGCAAAAGCGGCTGTGGCTGCTGCAGTGACTGCTGCTGCTGTTGCTGTG
>CAVNYN010247660.1:0-13045 GCA_963692815.1 Nyctanthes arbor-tristis
TGCTGCCAGAAATGGCAGCGAAATGGGGGGGATTCACCCCCCCCTTTTTGGCCGCCGGAATGAACCATTCCGGCTGCCGGCGGCAAGGGAGACGTGGGTGGGGTGGGGTTTTTTATTATTTTTAAATATTTTTAAAAAAAGTTTAAAATGTTTATGGGGGGTATAATTGTCTTTTTCAAAAAAATTTGGCTGAATAGTAGCAATAGGGACGATTTGTGTGCATTTTTGAAAGGTTGGGGGCTGTGGTGTGTCTTAAAAAAGGTTGGGGACGAAACCTGTTCTTAACCTAAAGGTTGGGGACGATTTGCGAAATTAACCCTATAGAGTATTGCAAAAACTTATCTGCTTATTTTTTGATTCAACCTTGATACAAAATCCAAGAAGAAAAACACAAATTCAGACATGTTCCACGACAAGAGTCAACAACGTCCACTCTACATTGTGACATTTCCTCACCAAATGGATAATCAAGCTTTGAAGAGTATGATATTCAGAAGATAGTTTTGTCTCTGGCAAACTTAATAAATCAAGAATCACTCTGACGTAAGAATATCAGTGTTATTTGAACTGCTTTCCTAAAACATTGGGTGCAACAAGCTGAACACATCAAGGATAGATATGACTGATTCTGCGTTCTTGATAGATGTGCAAAATTTTGGGATTGAATGGCATCGATCTCTTTTCACCATCAGATGTTGTCGAGAAAAGAGATACACGAAAAGTTTGCATTTGCATCAGAGCACTCTCAGGGAAAGCCAGGTCCAAGCAACTAAGTGTAAGATGTTTCACTTGTACCCAAATCCATTTCCTGTTAATTCTTGTGCGTAATTTTCATATTTTTACTAAATTTTTGCAATATGTATCACATAATCTTGAGCTAAATCCATCAATTTCTATTTCTTGTTAGGTTCCGGACTTTGATGTGGTTGTTTACACGGTATCTATGCCCACAGATATTGTTGGCAGCATTCGAAGAAGCTTGGAATCATCACAATGCAGCTTCTCAAGTTCATCCAGTTACAGTTCAAATAGAGGTTCCAGAACAAAATTGAAACAAGTATGCTAATGTTTAACTTATCATACGATGTAATTGTTGTTAGCGAGAATTAGTTACTGCTGTCAGCAACTTGCTACTTCATCCATTTCACCGAATTTTGCTTCTTTGAGTTTGATGAGTGTTTTAGTCGAGGCTATTACTGTCTTCTCCAGTTTCTCCCTTACTCAACCAGGCCAATTGAATTCAAAAAATATAAGGGGGAAAAATATTTTGGTAGAGTATTGTCATCGCTTCTATTGTATGAAATTTGTGTTGAATCACTGATGTGCTGTTGCCTTTTTACTACAATGCAGAAAAATCTGTATGCACTGTCTGATAGAGATGATGATTGTCGCTCTGCTGAGTCAGATGAGGCGGAAAGCAGATATATGGAGGAACAGTCCTTTTCTACATCTGCAAACAAGTTTGATTTTACTGATGAACTTCACGCAGACTTGGAAAGTTCACCTTTAGCATATACAGAAGGTGGGCAATATGTGGAGAGACCACATGTGCTTCACTCAGAGATGAAATACCCCAAGGGAGAGGAATTTGCACATGAATCAGCAAGTTTATTGGAGTCTACAAAACTGCTTTCTCCTGAAAATGTTGGAAATAGTCATCTGCTTAATACAACGTCATCTAATCACACCAATTTTCCTGCAAGCTTATGTCATCGTGTAAATCACAAAGCAAGACATAGCCAGAATAATGGTACAATGGGTATTTCTAACATAAACTTTGCCCTGGAGAATGATGATTCTGTTGTAGGAGATTCTTCAAGCATCAGCGGAGATGGAAGAGATTATATTTCGGATTACTTGGCATTTTCTGACATGATCGTTCAGACAACGGATGGCAGCAGTCCTCTTTTCTTCGATGGAGAAAACAATCTTTTTGATGTCTTCCTGAATATTGATTCTCAAGGACCTACGTCCAAAAACAGGAGTTCTCAGAATGGATTTCAAAGGAAGTTTTCTGATGATGAAGATATGGAAGTATCTTCCACCACTAGCATGAGTTCTGTGTTAGGCCGGATGCTTAACTTGGATTTTGATGAACAGTTTGATGCAGACGATTCAACTACAAATATTTATGTAGATGATTCTTATTCTACAAATGTCAATACAGATAATTCCTCAGCTAAAACTGCATCGGTAGAAATTGAGGTTACCAAGCCGAGTAGAGAATCATTTCTTTTGTCCGAATCCCAAAAGATGGACAAGTTTGAAAACCCATTATGCACTTCAGCGGGTAGTTCCCAAGAACCTGAACTCATGCATAAAAGTTTAGGTGTTTCTACCACACCCGTAGCATCATGTCATGACAAATGTGGATTATCTGGTCATGATGATAATACTTGTCATGCTTCTGAAAATGGAAATCAGGTGACTATCAACTAAAATTACCACAATTTCTTCTATCTGAATAGCTCAATTGATCTATGAGTAACATGTAATAAACCTGTCCTAATTTAGGATAAAAGAGAAGACAATGTAGAAGTTTTGGCAGAAACATCAGGTGGAAGAAAGGATACAAGTTCGGACCTCCATCCAGCAAAGCTGGCTCGAAAGCAACTGCTGAAAACAGTTGTTAAAGGCACAGCTATTTTTGGGGTGATATTTTTCTTGTTGCACATCAGGTGGGTATTTTTCTGTCTGTTCAATAATGACTTTATATGGTCATCTTTGAAAACACATTCAAGTTTTTCTCCTTACTCACGTTATCTTTTCTTTATTTTTCATGCACCTTTGTACAATTGCAGAAGCAGAGGTGATAATGCAAAAGAAACTAAGCCATTTGTTCATGCTCAGAAGTTTGGCAGTTCAAAGTTCTCATCAAAGAAGCAATGGAAAGAAGGTAGAGTTAGTGGAATATATCCCTCTGAAAAGCTAAAGTTTGGAAAGTAGATATAAGCCATTATAGAGGAAATATACAGAGAGTAAACATCTTGTAGTAATCACCAAATGAGCATTTG
This sequence comes from Nyctanthes arbor-tristis, assembly GCA_963692815.1. Classification (NCBI taxonomy): domain Eukaryota; kingdom Viridiplantae; phylum Streptophyta; class Magnoliopsida; order Lamiales; family Oleaceae; genus Nyctanthes; species Nyctanthes arbor-tristis. The sequence continues at coordinate 3,015 of CAVNYN010247660.1, forward strand.
AACTTTCAGCAAAGAAAAACTAGAGTCTCGTCTGCTTCCTGATTTTTGCCAACCATTTGCAATCTGTTTTAACTATTTGTACCCTGGTGAATTGTTCATGCTACCGAACATAAACATCTGTCTGTGATTTAGTCCTATAATTATAAATTTCTATTACCAGTTTCTTCTTTATTGTACTCCCTTGTTTTACCGATATACAGAGATTTGGAGGTTGTCTGGAAGCAGAGCAGCGTTCTCTTCCTCTTGCATCTATAGACTTTTGAAACTATAGAGTAGTTGAGAAGCGGCATGCTACATAACTGGTTCAAGCATGAGCTTTTGATCAGTTGCCCATTTTTCATCTTAGTTAACTTGGCACAGATGCTGACAGACTCTGGGATAGATACGGAATCATATCCTCTCAATTCTGTATTTCTAATGTAAAAGAAATGAAAGTAAGTTTATATAGATCCAGTCCAGATAAGCACTAAACAAGTACTAAAATTGTATGTGTTAGAACCTCTGGACTTTGGAGTTGTGAATTTAAGCCCCGACTAGAAATTGGTATCATATAAACTTTCTTTTTTCTTTTACAGATGACACTGAAATATATAACTTGGAAGAACTCGTAATAGGTTGTAAATTAAAAAAAAAAAAAAAAAAAGGGGAAAGAACTCTAAATCTAATCTACCACATACTTGTTACCATGATGAAAAACAAGCATCTATACTTGTACATATATATCTCCAGTATCGAGCTTGTCTATCAGATTCCCTGTGTATTTATCTAACAATGACAGGAAAAAGACAATAGATGATAATGCTTGTAACATTTGGACTGGCCTTGCTTAGGTTGTTAAAAGCATCTCCAATAGACTCTCGTTCTTAGCCAGTGAGCTAGAGAAGAGCATTCCAAAGAGTTACGGCATCTTCACCACACTTGGCATGAACGTCCTTCATTCTTTCCACAGATTTGCAAATTCCGCTGCAGCTCCAGTCAAACGATGCAACACAAACACTACCTGCTTGTGCTTTCCATTCACATTCTGCGAACAAATTCATTCTTAAGGTTGTCCGATGGAGAAAAGTTCAAGAGTAATGAAGTAGATTTAAGTTATAAGAGGAAAAAGCAAAGAATACTGCGTACGTGGTGGAGTTCCACAGCACATGTTGCGATCATCAATATGCTCAACTTCAAGACCGATAAACCATGCTCCAAGCGATACATCTTCATTGGCAAATTTATGCAGAATATGCCTAAAAATCACAATGATAAGTACTTATAAAAAATCATCTGTTAGTACTTGTGGGTTCTCAGTTCTCGTCCACCCAATAACTCAGCAAATTTGTCAATGAAGTGATTAGGATCTCTATGAGACTCATTTGCCCTTTCTTTAAATATAAAAAACGGAAAAATTGTATAAGTAGGTGTCTTACTGGTTGAGGGAGATGTATCTTGCCAAATCATTTGAGATAGCATAGATCTGTCCGGTTGCATGTCGGAAGTACTTGTTTCCCTCGTCCCCAAATTTCCAATGCTCGGGTTCATGGTATTTAACAGTCCTAAATTAGTAGACAACAACTCAATTTCAAAACATAACATCTGAAATGTAAATGTAAACTAGCACAAGCATAATATTCCATTGAAAATAAGAGTTATAAGGATTTACTTCTGATGAATAACTGGGCCAGATTTCATACATCCAATATATATTCTAGGCCTTGAGCGATGGCGAGCAAGAGTTGCCGCTAATGTGCCTGCATTTTCATTGATTATTATCATACATCATAAAGTTTTGAACCATCAAGGTCTCAATTAGCATCATCAGAAAAGATTCTACTTTCTGATAGTCTATGGATAATATATCAAGAGGTGCATGGCAAAAGAAAGTAAATGTACCCAAATTTACATGAACATCATCATCCACCTTGACATAGAACTCAGCATCCCATTTCTCAAATGCAGTAGAAAAGAATGCTTTTGTCTTTGCCGATAGCTCGTGATATCCTTCAATATGTTCCTGCAAAATAATATAGTTAGGATATTTGACTGACCTCGCTAGGAAATCAAACTTTAATTTTAAGTAAACTATGTTGCCAAACATTTTTTAATATGTTTAAAGTTCCTCATAAGTCAGAGTAAATTACTTCGCCCCTAACATGTTAGTTACCCTCAAAATAAGTAACTTATTTGTAACGGTAACCAATAAATAATTTATAATTCAGATATTAGTAATCTTATAAGTTGTTTAAGCTTACAAAACATGCATTTACTAGAAATTACTCCTGAAAATGCTGTAATAAGATGATATCAAGTCTATATTTTTACTTACCAGTCTAATAAAGTCTTTATGCTGAGAATCCTCCGAATCAATTGCTCGATCCAGAATGCTGTTGGATGTTGCACTGCATCAACCAAATATTATTGTTGGGATTCATTTCTTGATGTATTCAAAAGCACCAGGTACAAATTAGAATAAGAGTAGTAATCTAGATATGATTTAGCTTCTTTCTCATTTTGGTACTCTTCAGTGCCATATGATCTTTCATACCAAATATACCATAAAAAGTAATAACAGATTGATCAAATCTGGTCAGTGCCATATATATGAACTTAATTACCTGTGACCGATCATGAAACGAACAACAATCCCCTTCTCTTGTTCAAGTTGAAGTAAACTTTTACCTAGGAAAGAAATTATTAAACAAATAATAATCAGGTTAAAGAGACACCAAAAAGACATAACAATAAAGCAATACTACCTCGAGGCATCCAGGTCTCTCTAACTGAATCACGCCTCTTCCTACTACTGAATGCTGTGTTTATGCCTATAACCATAAATGTCTTCTTCCTCGTCACATTAACTGCAGCCAAATTCTCGAAGTTCCCAATCTTGTGGGAATTCTTTCTCGAAGGCAGCTCCATCCGCAATTTAGCAATCGATGAGTCCAATGACCTGACATGCCTCCAAGGAATTACATGACTTGGGAAATCAACAAAACATTAACTAGTTCTAAACTGCCAGAACTTGAACAGTTTGATGACTAAGAAATTCTTTAATTTTCTTGTGTGTCACAATGAGGGTTCTTCATGTTTGAGCATTTGTACTTACTCGATTGCTTCATGAGCTTTGCTAAACTCTCCGATCAGATCCTTCTTATCCTGAAATTCATTCAACAACACAACACAATAATACAACAACAAACTAAGCCTTGTCCAGAACAAATTCAGGGTTGGCCAGATAATAATACATAATAAATTCGAAAATGGACAAACAAACATGAAGAAACTAGATTACTAGAAAGATATACAAAATATGCATAAACCAATTAAAAATTTTGATTATAGATTACGAAAGAACAAACTTTTTCTGTTGCACAGTCGTCAGAAGAAATAGAAGCCACATTTCCTGGTCGACGTCTCATCGGAATGATCTGATCCTCTGAATCGGGAAGAACCCATATCCTATCAACAATAAAATCAATAACGTCAAGGCAGAATCATTTAAAAGAAAAATAAATCTGAGAACCCATCACAATTTTATTACAATAAAAGTGAAAACAGGCCCAATGCATGGATTTCAACACAAGAATATTCAATATGAAACACGAGAAAACAAATACAAGAAAATCGAAAATTTGGAGATAAACCTGTTGCTAAAGAACGTGCCTAGAGCGAAGCTTAAAACGCACAGAACAACAATCCATTGAATTGAAACTTTGCCCTTATTTCTGTTCTTCATCACTCGATGAGATCACCCTATATTTCCTTGATTGTGCTAAGGGCTGTCTAATTCTAACATTACCACCCTGTGCCCATAATCTCGCAACAAATTTCTCGATGTTGAAAATTGATGTTGCTTTCATATTGAAGACTTAGAGGCTTATACCTTGGTTTGATCCAAGAATTGGCTGATTGGATTAGTGATTCCATGACTTTGCCCTAATTTGTGTTATCTCTAGTCTCATCACAAGTGTCAATTTCCCGTCATATTCCATTATTGTCCCACCCCATATCAATGAATCGTTAGTTAGTTGCAACGTTGCATTAGGCCCCCCATGAGGATCAACCACTTATTCATGTTACATTAAATTGACCAATTTATCTTTGGGTTTGCCCATAACTAAAATATCTAGCACCCACAACCATCAATGAGTAATGTTATTTAACCGATCCAGTCCAGATATCACTGTATTATTAGGAGATGGATTAAGATGTATATGGTATGAAGCATTGATTTGTTTAACGACTATAATAATAAGAAAATGATAATTAAATTGGAGATCAGTCTCTAATTTAAATAAATAATATTATTTAATATTATTTTATGAGATGGCCCCACATATATAAAAATAAAGTAAACTAATAAAAACAATTATTGATTGGCGTTTGCATGGGAGTGGCATCTAGTAACTGATTATAATTGGAACTTATTACTACATAACAAGAACTTATTACTGGTATTCTATTTTGCTTTGGAAATTTGACTCTTTAAGATTGGAATGAAATAAGATGATTTTTTGAAGATAATGCTACACATTCCTTTCATTTTGTGTCCACTTGTTATTTACTTAATTGAATTATATATATATATATATATATCATTTATTGCGATATATATATATATATAATATAATAAATAATTCAATAGTGTGGACATCCGATAAACACGGGATGAAGTAGATGCCTAGTATTATCCTTTTCTAAAACATAGAGTGATAAACAACCATTTAAGTTTTTTCTTTAAAAAAAAAAATAGAGGAAGAAAACTTTACTTACAGCCAATGATATAATTGGTTATAAAATACCAGTGGCTCCATCTAAGGCTTGCTTAAAGAAAACAATAATGCGGTACGTTCATATACAGCCGAACTTGAAATTGTTTCGCCGGGGGGGGGGGGCATGAGGTGAATTGTTTGCTAAAACCGACATCTAAACTGTAATGTACCAATCACATCTACATATTTTATAAGATTTACATATATGAGATAGTGGAGAAGCATGTGTATCTCGAACTCGAGACCTCAAACCCAAAACGTGAATATCTAACCACCACGCTATTTGTTCAAACAATGTCATTTAATATGTTAAAAATTCTTCTTTCGATGACCAAAGATCCCCCAATTGTTATTGCGTATTCTAACAAATTTAGAAGTCTTCTCGTTTCCAATCCAAATCCAGTGACCACAAACTTTTAAACAATAATAATAATAACAATAATAATAATAATAATTCTGATTGGCTTAACAAATTAACCTTACGTTTCCAAAGAGTCCCTTTTCAGTTATTCCATACGTATCCAATGAATTTCCTACCAAGTAAAAATCTTTTCCAATCCAAAGAGAACTCATCAATTCCTTTGCATGAACCTCTTTATATATACACAGAAAGGCAAATTTTCATATTAACATCACATTCTCACCTTCTTTTTTAAACTTTAAGCAGCCCTCGTCAAACTTCTGCTTCTCACTCTTCCTACCAACTCTCTCTAAAACACACATTCTTGAACCGCCTAAACAGCTGTGTATGCCTGTAAACTAAACTCATATTTATTCACTTGGTGCGTGTTTTGATATGATAGATGATATACCAGATTTCTCTCTGTAAATATGCTTCCAGAAAGTCGACGAGATTTTATATCTATCTTGGTTGAGGACTTGAATGAAAATGAAGCAAATGAACCCCTGTGCATACCGCAAGATAGATTGGAGGACTTGGAATTTTTCCCAAACTTCAGTGATGATTCGATTTCATTAAGTGAACTATTACCCTCACAAGAACATTAACCTATCTGTTGGGATGGTTTTTCACCCAAGAGAGATAACAATAAATCCTTCTTGAATGACAGCAAAACCATGAAAAACCCCATGTTCCCGAAGCCTGGGAATCACTATGGAGAACATAAACCCATCTATTTGAATGGCTTTTCATTCAGGGAAGGTACCATGAAAAAACCTCTCTTTTTGAAGCCTGAAAATCACTATGAAGAACATAAATCTTTCTGTTTGGATGGTTTTGCATGTCAGGAGGATTCCAATAGCCTCTTTCCAAATGACAGCAAAGCCATGAAAAAACCCATGTTTCCGAAACATAATTCCATTTGTTTGGATGGTTTTTCAATCAAGAAAGACTCCAGCAGCTGTTTCTCATCAAATAACAGCAATACCATGAACAAATCCTTGTTTATGAAGCCAGGAAATCCATATAAAGAAACACGGAAGTCTATCTATTTTGATAGTTTTTCAGAGGAAGATTCCTACAGCTGTTTCTCAAATGACAGAAAAATTATAAACAAAAACCTTAATACTCTTGCTTTCAGAAGCTAGAATCGGAAGAGGAAGGGAAAAGGGTTCTTTTCAACAGGGATTGTGCAATGGAAATTGACAAGAAACGAGAACATGAAGATGCAAGGTTTGCACATATAACAAACAAGAAACCGGTGGGAAACATATTACAAAGGAAAAATAACAAATTGAGGTGCACCCATTGTCAAGCTGAGAAGACACCACAATTGAGGATGGGTCCATTGGGGCCCAAGACACTTTGTAATGCTTGTGGTGTGCGATTCAAGTCTGGAAGGTTGGTGCCAGAGTACCGTCCAGCAGCAAGTCCAAGTTTTGATAGTACAAAATATTCGAATTTTCATAAGAAGATATTGCAAAAAAGAAGAGAGAGTATTTAATTAGTTTTGAGATGGTTTTTGAAATATTAGGTTTTTAACTCTAGGAAAAGATAGATTTATAAAATTTCAAATGAATTTTAGTGAATTTCAAGTTCTACAGGATTAGGAGTTAGTGAATTTTGTTTTGATAATATAGTTATAAAATTTCAAGTTATTCACATTTATTATATACTTTTTATATCTAATAATGTTTCCATTTAGTTTCAATTTATTCAAAATATTTTTCCATCTTTACTAAATAGTTTTACTATCATAAAAGAATTCTTTCAATACAGAGAATAATGACACGTCTGATCTTTCTGTCTTAGCCACTTAGCTCCAGGCAGTCAACGATAATTTGACTATGTCCTTGGTTAAGGTGCAAACATTTGTGTGAACAGCCCCAACAAAAAGAAATAAAAGCACAGGCACACCCAGAGGAATATGAACAGTATCATTTTATAAAGACAATAAAGGAGAGCCTGAAGTTCTTAATGAATCCACATTGAAAAGAATCACTATCATATATTCATATGTGAAGCCTAAAATGAATATGCATCTACGGAAGGCTATCATGTGAAGTTTGGCTTTCCTAACCTTAGCTACGAGAGTAAATTTAGTGAACTAGGCAGCCTAACCACCCTGCTAAGCTTCATAATACAGAAACTGGATCATCGTTTTCCCAGTATTGACTCAAGCATAGCAGACTCCTCTTCCTGCAAAACACGGCAATTGATAGGTGAATTGGTAATATATTAATCTCTGTTCAGAAAGAAGCCAGTTTCGCTCATACCACTAAGGCATTAAATTCGGTCTCCTCGTCTATGGCACTGATTATAGCTGGGTCCTCCAAAAGTTCCTGTTTCAGTGAAGTGTGAAATATTAGCCCCTTTTGGCATTCTATTTCTATTTCAAAATAGAAATTGATCAAAACCATCACATCCACCTATATCACGGGACCCACAATTACCACACCAAAGTTGTAATGTGATGCAAATAAGTATAGGTACGTGTGCATATGGGCACACAGCAGACATAATGGGACCTAACGCCACAACCAATTTTTTTAATGTAGCACCTAGCAGTAGACATGGATACAAATAAGTTTGTACCTGTGGATAAATTACTTCAAATGAGAGACATATTCAGCTATAAGCTAGTATATGTTCTCTTTTCCTATTATTCTATTTTTTTGACTGCAGATCTGGGAAATAAGTTGAAGAATTAGAGATCAATCTCACAAGGATGAGTTGCTGATTGAGCTTGAGACAAATAATAATAGATTTATGATGCAAGATACTCATAACTGAAAATAACAAGTATATCTTTCTTAAATCTCTCTATCATCTCAAGATGATCTTGCTGTTGAAAATATAAAAGATAATGTATCTTTGAATTTAAAGCAATGCCTATGTAAGCAAGATTTAGACTGTCCAAACTACAAAATTGTTAAAATCTAGGACAAGATCAAAGAGAGAACTGCTTGTAATGCTCTCTGAAGTAGCATTCACAATAATGCATCTTTGTGGTGTAAGGGGGCAAGGTTGGGCAAATGATGTATTCGATTGAGCTGTAATAAGTGCATTCTGAGATATAGTTTAAATATCATTAGCAAAAGGTTAGGAAAGATGAAAGATGCATATGCTCAGAAAAATTTCTTACATCATCTGCAATTTGAAGTATACCATTTTCATCCTGCAGAGTAAATAAAAGGACTAAAACATCATAAAAATGCCTCAAGGATTTATAGAAGAAGATTATTGCTAAGGAAGAACATCTTACTAGAAATAAAAGTGGCAATAGAAGTTTATTTTACAGACAATTTAATTTGTTACCTTCACAGCGATGAACAGGAGAGGGTCTGAAGGAGTATAAATTATGTAGTGAGAGCCATCCTGCACAGAAAAGACATCAAGATCAGAAAAAAGTATCTGCATAGAAGAAACTAGAATCCATGTTCATTCTCTAGTCAGTGAGTGAGAGTTGCACCAAAATGGTCTCTTTTTGCTCTCACTTTTTCTTTATACTTTCACCGCAGACCACAGTAACAAGTGAGTAAACTAGAAATTTTCATCCACATAATAATTATTCTCTTCACTTAAAAAATAACTTCATACTAGACTATTCCAAGTTTTCCCATGTAACATGACCAGTCAACAACTAACTACCAGCACTTCTATTTTTTGGGGACGCCATACCAGATGGAAAAAAGCAATTTCAATGCCTTCAGTTGGCAAGCCATCAATGTTTTCCCCATTATCTGCAGAATGATGAAATTCTCATCACAAAGTTGATGTGCAGCCCAAAGAAATACAGTTTGTAAAGAAAAGAGCTTGGAAATAGTATTCACAGCAACAATGCCAATTATGATAGTAATGGCAATACACAGTCCTAATCCATACCAAATTGAGCTACTTATTTATGAAATTTATTCACACAAGTCACTATAGGAAATTTGAGGATTGATTTAGTAAATGCAAACAAAAGGCTGTGTAATTTTGAATTATTGTGAGTCATCTTGCCGCTTCTCAAGGTAAGTTAGCATTGAGTTCATTGTGATGGCTGGTAACTGGTTGATATTCTAGTGACATCAGAATACTAAAAGATGGTGTCACTGTGCTCAATCTTGTAAAAATTAGCATCATTGTCAAATTTATAAGTTACAGAAAATTTCCCATAAGACACCTCTCTAGGGTGCAGACTGAAAATCACAAGCAGATAATTCTCTTTTCCTTTTAGAAAGAGAATTATTCCCAACGATTGAGCTGACTAAAGCATTATATGCATGGAGGGTTCAGACTTTTCGCACTGACTAGATAACAGTTAAAACCATGCAGTGTGAATAGACTGATCATTTCAAGTAGACAGTAGTTAGCATTCTAATCGGGGATCTGAAATCAAGTGAATGAACAGCCACTTAGTAGATTGGCAGCTCTCTTTGGACCAGACTATGGCCATAACACTAATTTCATGGGAGAAAATGGAAGTGGATAAAATGACTTATGATGTGAGAGAAACTTCAAAAAGTTGAAATAAACCGAGACCTGTGTGAAAATCAAATACGTCGTCCTCCGTATAGCAAAAACCACCTCGTGCTGTATAACAAAACCTGATGATAGAAAAGAAGCTCTGCATCATGTGGAATCTAATATACAGGAGTCACAGCAAAAAGAAATCACGAGACGCTTGTCATACCCACTGTATACTAGATGCATATGCATTTTGGCAAGGGCATAAGCTGCGGTAGGAAGGATAGCGTCAACTTCTTCATCACTGACCTACAAAGCAGATGAACTCGATAATAATTCGTAACACCAACCCTGCCCCAACAACCCCCAACCCCCAACCCCCCCCCCCCCCGGGGGCCAAAAAAAAAAAATTTAAAATAAAA